>MU266755.1:0-16658 GCA_021014945.1 Leucogyrophana mollusca | reverse complement strand
CAAAAAAGCAATAAATATTGAGACCCGTAGGTCTACCACTCCGGGAAAGCGTGTCATCCTTGTGCAGGGGCCATGCTAATCTTCTCTGTATCGTTCCAATTTTACGTATGTCACCCCGAAGGGGACGTTTTTCAATAGGAAAGTGCTCAGAATCCGAGCAGAATTCTGTTTTTGAGCTTGGGAGCGGGTGAGGAGGAGCACATCAAAAGTGGGTATGATCGGCCAAATATGGTAATTCCTTGTCACGTTCAACTCCGCGGCCTCATCCAACCCTAACCCAACGACAGTCAAGAAGGGTGAGCGCTAGGGGCTTTCCCCAAACACAAACATGCGATGTTGGATTGGTTACAACTCGGTTTCCAGTGCGTTTCGGAACGTTGTAGCGATCCGGAAATTTTTCAGCCTAATTTTTTTTGACTCCGAGCAAATTCCAGCCACCGCATCACTGCGGCATGATCCTGCCAGTGCTGAACTGGGTGCCCGGTGGCTCGGCATGTCTCGGCACCACTAATCTGAGTTCAATGTCCGATATATTGCCAAAAATGGAAGCACTACAACGTTCCGAAACGCACTGTGAAACCATTGGACCCTCGCGGTGGCGGCTCTAAAGTTTAGAATCTAACCCCAACCCGATAGTACACACGTCCCAATTTGGTAACCTCGACGAGACTGAATATTTCGCTCCTTGCATTTGTTCCACCCAGTACCGACCATGTTCTTCACCACAGTGTGCCTCTCCAAGGCCTCACGGCGGGCCCTCACTCCAAAGCGCGGAAACAAAGACTTCTACAAAGGTCCGTCAAGGCCAGCCTTACCCCCGGCCCTCGCACCTGCTCACATCGCTTCTACAACTAGGGACGCGCCAGGCGTTCCTCCCTGGCGGCCACCGCACGGGCGCACCAGGTAAACACGTTATCGGCGGGACGGCGAAATATCGGCTCCTAGACGAGAAAGTGCGGTTCTTCGTCGCGCCTGCGCTCGAGGAGATCAGGAACTCCGAGGTGTGTCGCTATGAGAGCTAGTTTTCCCTAGGCGCGATTTTCATCACTCATTTTGCGTTGCTCATGCACGGTGTAGCTCAAGCCTTACGTCGGCCTCGACGTCAAGCTGACGAAGTTGGATAGAAGAGAGCTACTGCCAAAACTGCCCCCTAGAATACCTAGTTGAAGAGCACGTACCGGTTCGGAAACCCGATATTTGTATACGCTTCAGATAATGCTTTGTCGGCGACCCGGCCAACAACGCGAGGGATTGAAAATAACCTGGGTGGCAAGAGCTTCGCGTTGGGAAGAAAGATATGCTATTCTAACCGCACGTACAACAATACGAAGTACGAACTGCTGCCTAAAGGTATGCTGGTGCACACATTGGATTAGTTGATTGCAGGGACCACAGATTGGTTGAAGTCTTTGTTGGACGAAACGGGCGTTCCACAGGTTTGCGACTGGTGATTTGGCCAAGGCGCTCGGCCTTTCAGCGCTTCAGCTCCAATGGCCAGTCCGGGGGACAGCTGTGGTCGGTGAGTTAATGAGCACTGTACCCCACCAGTCCATCAGGCGCCCAAGGCGTGCAAACTTCACGCATTGCATCCTCATTATTGCTCGTGTTGGTTCGTCGAGGGCATCCGGGGCTCAGAGGGGGCGCACCTGAAGATCCTTGAACCTGTGTGCGCGCCGAGCCAGTAATGATCAAGCTTTTGAGCCCCCCGGAACGACGGAAGCCGGTATACAGGACATGAAATAAGAAACAACGGCACCGCTGGGCTCCATACGTCTGAGGTGTGCAGTTGTCATATATCGCAGTGAGGTCTCGGTCGATAACTGGCGGATGAATCATGCATCAAAAGCAATCTGATTTGCAAAGTATGAATCGTACATGGATACCAGTAAGATCTAGAAAGGAACGAGACTGACTCCTGCATGTCGAGCAACAGATATAGCCTCTATGCCGAATGCGATACCACAGCCCCGACGCTGAGTAAAGGTAGCGGTGTTTGAAAATGACGCCACCGACTTACTCAGCGAAACCGCCTTTGTCATCGTCTTCGCTCCCACCTCAAAAGGGCGACGCTGCACGTCCCACAACCCATTCTGACCCCCTCCTGTAGCATGTGAGTACCGAATCTGCGTTTTTCTTGTTGTTGGCAGCGGTTTCGGTGGGCTGGGAAGGTTGGGTGAGCTGGATGGATCCACGGAAGGCTGGATGGTGACATGGCGCTTTGGATGGCATGAAAGAATTTTGGATGCAGAGCTGACGTATCTACGTTTTACCAGATAGACAAAATGGGTCGTCGTCCCGCCCGCTGCTACCGCTACTGCAAGAACAAGCCCTACCCCAAATCCCGCTACAACCGCGGTGTTCCCGACCCCAAGGTGCGTCAATACCGCCGCACCTATCGCTGAATTTACCCGGCTCATCGATCTGATCTAGATCCGTATCTTCGACCTGGGCCGTAAGCGTGCATCCGTCGACGAGTTCCCCTTCTGCTGCCACTTGGTCTCCGATGAGTACGAGCAGCTGTCCAGTGAGGCTCTCGAGGCGGCGCGTATCTGTGCCAACAAGTATGTGACCAAGACCTCCGGCAAGGACTCGTTCCATCTGCGTGTCCGTGTCCACCCCTTCCACGTCATCCGCATCAACAAGATGTTGTCCTGTGCCGGTGCTGATAGGTAAGTGCCTCGTTTTTAGACACGGGCTATGTTCAGGGATTTTAATTCTTGGTCTGGGTAGGCTTCAGACCGGTATGCGTGGTGCATGGGGCAAGCCCTACGGCACCGTCGCGCGTGTCAACATCGGGCAAATCATCCTGTCCATCCGCTGCAAGGACGCCAACGCTCCTGTCATCCAGGAAGCTTTGCGCCGTGCCCGATACAAGTTCCCCGGTCGCCAGAAGATCATCGTGTCGAAGAAGTGGGGATTCACGAATGTTGATCGGGAGGAGTACTCGAAGCTCAAGGAGGACAAGCGGGTGGTGCAGTACGTTGATTTCTCTTTTGGCTTAGTGTTCCCATGTGCTAAGGTTATGCGTTACGCAGGGATGGAGCGTACGTACAGTTCATTCGCCCTCGGGGCCCATTGGAGCACAATCTCCGCTTGCAACTCAAGGCCTAGGTTATATGATGACGCGTTATAGTGTGACTGATGCAAATCAATGCATTACGACTGATGTGATTTTACTGAGAGTGAACCGTTACTGCCCTTTATTCACTACACCACCCAAAGTGGGTGGTGGTTAGGGGAACAAGGGCAAAGATTGAACCCACCATCCATCATGCAGTCATCTGCAGTTTGAAGCACACTGTTTCTCACTCGTATCTCGCCTTGGAATATTTTTTGCCTTACGGAACTTTGTAACTGTAATGATAACGAGCTTGCGATAAATAGGACGGCCTTGCGTTTGTTGTGGAGCGTTTTCGACCTGCCCAGTGCCAAGTCTAATTTAGGAGAAAGCATAAAGCATTAGCCCCCAGTTAACGCCCGCGATACACTGTCTTGAACTCAGCCGTTCTAGGAAGCGGAGTTAGAAACAACTAGCGCAGTGTTGACCGAGACCACCGAGCTCCATATAGACGGTCTGCCTCCTGGCAAATTCCTCCATCGACCAATTCCTTGCTTTCGTCCGCACCACACCCATCATCGTCGAATGACCTAGGAAAATAGGAAAATGCCTTTCGAACAGTACTTGCGTTACGAGGGTGACGACAGAGCAGGGCAGAGCTCCCATTCCCACTCTGCCTATGGTGATTATGCCGATCCTCGGAATGATGCGTTCGGGATCGACCCAGCGGGCTACAGCCATTCAGTCCAGTTTCAGATGCCCCAATTCATGTTCAATGCTGCCCCTACTTTAGCTCCAGGTGGTGGTGCGGAGGCACTGCCCGCGGGCCTCTTGGACGGTCCCGATTCCCTGGCATCCTCATGGTTCGTCAATAATGGCTTTGCACCGTTCGTATCTGTGATAAGGCTTTTATCGTTTTGGATGCTGAGCATTTATTTGCAGGTTCAATAACTCTACTTTTTCGCGGCAGCACTCGAACCATCCTCCCTCGTCCTCCTCTCGCACTCTCGACTGCACCAACCACTACTCCCCACATTTTCAGAGTTCGTCGTCGTATTCACCGCCAGGCGCCTCGGCGAATCTAAAGACATCGTACAACCCTTTTCTTCCCCCCGCTGACCCTTCACCTGTGGCGCCGCCCCTGCAGGCACCACCTTCCGCAAAGGACCTTCTCACACTCACCTCCAATGGTGGGCTCAGCGCTCCGTCTCCGCTTGGCCTTCCTGTATACTCCTCGTCAGGGTTCGACCTCCTCTCCGTTCTCGCCCGCGTCGCATCCCGGCCCCACCCAGGCATTGTCCTTGGCCCTGTCGACGGCTCCTGCTCCTTCGCCGTCGCGGACGTCCGGCGATACGATTCGCCTATCATCTACGCCTCTCCGTTGTTCTACCGCCTCACCGGCTATGATGAGCACGAGGTCCTCGGGCGGAATTGCCGTTTTCTGCAGTCACCTGATGGGAATGTTCAGAAGGGGGAAGTACGGCGGGGCGTTGCCCCTGAGGCTGTAGCATACATGAAGAAGAGCCTCCTTGCGGACAAGGAGTGTCAGATGAGCTTGATAAATTATAGGAAAGGGGGCCAGGCTTTTGTCAACCTCGTCACCGTTATTCCGATCAGGGGCGGAGTGTATAACCGACCGGAGGAGGCGGACGACGTGGTCTATCATGTGGGCTTCCAGGTTGATCTGACGGAGCAGCCGAATGCGATTCTACAGAAGCTCAGGGACGGCAGCTACATCGTGAATTATAGCGCTACCTCGTCCATCCCGTCGATGCTCTCGATGCCCCGCGACAGACGAATAAATTCGCCGCCGTCGTCCGTGCTCTCAAAGGAGCTGAAATCACTCATCGCGGATACAAAATTCACTTCGTCCGTCCCGCTGTCTACCGCTGCCAATGTGGTGTCGAATACGCCCCTCAACGTTGACAAGGACGCGTACGAGGGAAACCAGCTGTTGAACATGCTCCTGCTCGAGAAGTCCCCCGATTTCGTCCTCGTCCTGTCGCTCAAAGGCGCATTCCTGTACGTCGCACCCTCCGTGCGGCTCGTGCTTGGGTACGAATCGGAGGAGCTCGTGGGCAAGTCCGTCTCAGATTACTGCCACCCCGCAGACCTCGTTCCCCTCATGCGTGAGCTCAAGGAATCCTCCGCGTCCCCTGGAGCAGGCCCAGATGTGCCGTCCACACAGCAGCCGCTGACAGGTTCACCTAAGACCGTCGACTTGCTCTTCCGAGCACAGAGCAAGTCGAGAGGGTACGTCTGGATCGAGTGCCGAGGGCGCCTGCATGTCGAACCGGGAAAGGGCCGCAAGGCAATCATACTCAGTGGGCGGGCGAAGACGATGCCGAGCCTCGGGTGGGGCGCCGTTGCGGGCGCTGGCGGGGTGGGGTTGAGTGGGAATGGGAATGGAGGCGAGTTTTGGGGGATGCTAAGTGCGAAGGGGACGTTTCTCGTTGTTGGGGCGGGGGTGAGGGAGATGCTTGGGTGGGGTGTTGGGGAGGTGGTGGGGATGACAGTGGGGAACTTGGTTGTTGGGCCCGCGCGGAAGCAGGTTGAGGAGGCGTTAATGAGGCGACCAGACACGGGAGAAACGTCGACTCTGGCGGTGTCGTGCGAGATGCGCCGAAAGGATGGCATCCCCGTACCCGTTCGCTTCGTCCTGTACCGCAATTCGCCCGAGCTGGGGTCGTGTCCACTCGTATGCCAGATCAAGCCAGCGGCAATGGGGAAGAAGGCTATTATGCACGACCTCGCGACGGACGTCTTCGACGAGCTTGACACGGCGCGCGGGACGAGTTGGCAGTATGAGCTGCAGCAACTGAAGTTTGCGAACCAGAGGCTGATGGAGGAGGTAGATGCGCTCGAGGTGACGCCACTCCCTCCCCCGGGTTCTCAGCGATGCGCCGCGCCACCTAGGCGTGGTGATGAGGTGCAGGACTGGGCGAATTTGATGGGCGGGCATTCTGGACATCTGAAGCGTTCCTGGGGGTCGGAGAATGCTCCCACATGAGCTGGCTTGACTGTGCATCACTCAATTGATACTCGTGGGTGGGCTTGACCGTGCTATCTATTCATCACCATACCACAGATACGTTATGGTACACTTACTCGACTGTTTTGATTCGTACTGCTTTCGTTCGTTGTCGCTGTGTTTTGTCTGTACTTACAAGAGCAATGTACTTATGCATAGACACTAGTAATACATACGCTACTAGTACGAGCTGCTGAAATCAGGAGGGATCTAAGTAGGAAAACTAAGGGAGAGGCTCCCGGCTGCTGGAGAGCCGGTTTAGATGAATGTAAACGTCCGTCCCAAACCCGTCCATCGAGATCAATCTTAGATCACCGCCGAAGTACCGTGCGTACTAGAGAATAAGGCCTATCAGCCACCATTCACAAAAATAAAGAATGAGAGACTCACCAATCTCGACAGCGGCAGCCCATATCCAAAACCAGCCATTGGCGCCTGGAAATCACTCGCCTGGAAATCCTGGTCGATCCCTTGGCCCTCCATAGTCGTGTACATGTACGTCCATATCAGGGGTATTGCGCTCCGCGCAATTCCCCCACCCTCGTCTGAGATCTTGATCGTGATATCCTCCTTCCCCTCAACAACGATAACCTTGATCGGCGGGAACCGCTCCTCGTTGGTGTGCCCGAAGCGCTCGACGACGGCACGGAGGGAGTTCTTGAGGAGCTCGAAGCAGATGTGCGAGAGATGGCCGGGGACATAGGGGAAGGTGAGGTGTGGGGGGCAGATGAGCTGCACGGGGGGGCCTTTGAACATCGCGTAGTGCTCTTCACAGACGAAGCGTGCATTCTCGATTGCTTCCTGAACGATGTCGTGGACGTTCTGGATGTATGGGATATGAGGGTGCAGCGAGGAATAGGGAGGGTGTACATACGGCTTCTGTGCAGATTATACCGACGTAGTCTTTATGCGGCTGTTGAGTGTTCAGTGCGACGTCTGTGTGTACGTCGTGAGGGCTGGGTGAGTTGATTCATAAGAAACTGGTAATACGTACGCTGGCCGATGAGGAAACGTATTCCGATGCGCGACATGTAGAATCTGTCGAGCCACGCTTGTATATCGAGGCCAATATTCTTCGCGTTCTGGCTTCTCTTCCACTCAAGGACACCCTGCGCAACGGTAGTCACGGTAGGGTCGTGCCTTCGTTTTATCGCTTCCAGACACTTTGTGAACCGATTATTGTAATCTCGGACTTCTGGTGGCCATTGGATCCCGCTCGTTTTGGCATAGTATCTAGACAGCCGGGGATGTGAGTGTGTAAGCAGGATATCGGTGAGAGTGCGCACCTTCGTTCCAGGGGTACACGGAGCTTGATGTTCCCGAAGCTGCACCCGTTGGATGTACTCATTGGACTGCCGTGTGCGAGATTAAGGAGTGGGTGGTCGTGGTCGGGGATATTAGCGAAGGATGGGTTTGGTGTGGATTCGGGAAGGAAGATGTCTTCCGAGCGGACGGAGAGGGCTTCGCGTATCGTATGTGGTAGGTGTGGTGCTGGGAATCCGATAAGCTCCTGTGAAAGGCGGCGTGAGTCCAATGGCGGAGTGAATGAGGGGCGTTATGGGATGACGAGAGGATTAAACAAGACACACTTCGAACGACTGGGCATACCAGTTCTTCACTTTTCGTATCGATGGCATGTCGCTGAGGTTGTGTGGTAACTCGTCGAGCTCTTTGACGCGGTGTGCGAGGCGCACTGGGAGTTCCTCTGCGTGACGGGGTTAGCGGGTGTCTGGGTCTAGGGATTCGATTCGGAACACGGACTCACCAGAGAGGAACTGGCTCGCTTTGAGGAGCGTTCCTTGGCTTGGGTTCTGGCCAAAGAGCACCATCTGCTGGAGAGATACTACGCGGAAAGTTGCGAGGTGAGCGGGGCTAGGAGGTTAGTAAATCTGATTCTTACCGCCAGTCTGCGGAAAAGACGCAAAGTGGTGGATCTTGTCCCATAAGGCTGGCGTTATGCGGAATGCGGCGGACATGGCTGGTTCTGTGGGTTGGGTAGATCTTGAGGTTCAGGTTTACATTGATCAGTTCTTATAAGAGAGCTGAGCCCTGGTGGAGTCGGCTGTAAACCCCGCAACGCCAGGGTATGTAAATCACACGTGAAATTGCCTTTCTGAGTCATCTCCGCCAAACTCGTTGCGGCGAATTTTTTGCTAGTGGGCTACAGCCAATTGCCAGTTCGAATTATCGCCGTATCGATCACCACGCAATGCTCAGCAAGGTGAAACAGGTCGAGAGCCAGGCTGAACTTAGTGCGCTTTGATGCTAATGGCCATGACCTCATGAATATTCTAGTTCCTTGGTTCCTACTGATACGTCTGGAGGCTCCAACTCGCAATTAGCGAGGCAGGTCCGATACCAGCCGACTCAGCCCGACCTCGCCATCGATCATCAAACCATTGAGGTGCTAGGCCTCTTGAGCGTCGGCCTCATCCGCCGACAAGCACGGAACGTTGCGGGTGCAATGACATCGAGCGGCTTTTCCCTGCCTTGCTGTCCGGGTCAGTATTTGTGCGCGGGATCACTCGGATCCGCCGAGAGCCGAGCAGAAGGATGGTCATGCTTCAGCATGTCCCCTTTGTGGTCGCAAGTTCTCACTGCCGCATCGATATCGTCAACTAAGCATCGCGGGTGGATCATTGCCTGTTGCCTACTAGTATGATATTGGTCACGGTGGGGTTTGCAGGGGGCCCTTGCTGGGTTTCGAGGTCTGCACTTCATCTTTTGCCCCACACACACTCGCGCTACCCCCTCCACTTCCTTTCAACCTCGACACGCCTGCTTTTCGGCTACAGACTTCAAGAGAACGGTGATGACATGTGGATAGACTGTGCCTTGCACTGAAAGGGTGCTACCCAGTCCTATCAGCCACGACTGTTTCCTGGACCAGCCGTTTTCGGGATCTCTTCCTTCCAGATCACTTGTTAACTGTCAAGTTGCTGCCGAGCACTCATTTCATGCCAAGACTTCGACACATCTATGGTGTCAGCGCCCCACTCATCCACGGATCTCTGGTCGTTTTGTGCTGAGCCCATGCGTCCGACTGTAAGGCTATTACGACCAGAAGTTCGACGCGTGTCTGTGTGATTGGGTAGAGGCTTAGGTTCGAAGATTTGAAGGCTGATCTTGACAGATTCTTGTGAAAGTAATTATTTCCGCGCTTTGGGTGAGGGCTTGCCGTGAGGCTTTGGAGAAGCAGTCTGCGTAGTCGGGCTGACACCGGGTGGCGAGTGTATTTCAGTTCCTCCGCCTGCTGAAGTAGCGTTAGAATGCCCATTCACTTCGAGTATAGAAGATTAAGCAAGTGCAAGGAACGAAATTTCAGTCGCCTGATTGGGGTTAGGGTTATGACATTAGCTCTCACAAAGGTCCGACAGCCAGGTATATATGATCGAGGCAGCTACCAAGTAAGTTGCTTATTTGACGATGGGCAAGAAGAACTCGTCCTCTCATCCTTCGTCTTCCCGAGGACAACGATCGGGCAAGAGAGGTGGACATCGTAGCTCCGGCCGGAATCACGATAGAAACTTGCGAAGCCATGCACCCGAACGCTACGAAGTCGACGATAGCAAGCCGGACAGCGCGATCGAAGGAGAATCAATAGACGGCTCATCAGACGACGAAAGTGGGCGATGTATTTTGGCCACATAATAATTGTGCCTGACGCACCACACTTCATGCAGGCCAAACCATAACCATCGATGTCCCAGTCGCGATGTGGGTATGTAGCTTGCGATTCCTGCTTCAATCTTTCCATATCACTGATTATTGTTCAAATTACAGGATTTTGACCACTGTGACCCGCGACGCTGCTCAGGAAAGAAACTCGCGCGCCTGGGGTTAGTCAAAGAACTCAAAATTGGCACGCGCTTTCGTGGTATCGTTGTTTCGTGAGTAGGATCTTTTTTTACATTACAGGCAGCCTGACGCCAAGGTAGGCCGAAAGCGACTGCTGTCGTTAGTCCGGCAGACCGAGATATTGTTTTGAAGGACGGTATCGCTGTAATTGAATGCTCGTGGGCCCGGCTGGACGATATCCCTTTTGCGAAGATCTCCAGTCCGAATGAACGTCTCCGTATGTATTGTTTGCTTGTTAGATCGCGTCGGGGGCTGCACATTTACCGCGCCGTTCAGTGCCTTATTTGCTGGCCACGAATCCGACCAACTACGGCAAACCCTGGCGGCTGAATTGCGTAGAAGCGCTTGCTGCTACATTTTATATCACGGGATTCGATGAGTTTGCGGAGTGCTTGCTCGGTGCATTCGGGTGGGGGGAGTCGTTCTGGAAAGTTAATAGGTATGTAGTTGTGAATTCGATTGACCGTGCTGACGATACTATTATCGGTATGATAAGTCCGTACCTGAAACGGTACAGGACTTGTAATTCGGCGTCGGAGGTTAGTGCGATGCAGGATGTTATTATCGCAGAGCTCGAAGAGAGTTATGCGGCATCGCGCAAGGAAAGAGGTTTGTTTGGCGGTTTGATGTAGCTGCCTCCTCGTTCTGACTTCATATTTCAATAGAGGGAAGCACAGAAGACCTGTTGCTTCCCAACCCGAATCATCAACCAAGCGTTGATTTGAACGAGGGGTCTGAAGATGAGTCCGCAGATGGGGGGAATGAAGAGTGCTCAGGGACTATTGAGCAGACATGAAGTGCCTATCGGGCTATCGAGACGGGTATAACTTGTATTCTATTTCTTCCTACATTAGCTTCGGATCGCGTCGTGATGTTTCCTTCTCGAACGTGCAGTGTCATGCCCTGGGATGACAGGACTTCATGCACAGGCTAGATGTGATTATGTCAGCATCTTGTCTGATCTATTCCCCATCGCAAGCTTCCAGCTTGCACTGACTCACTCATTTTCATCTTTCACGTCGTAATAATTCAGCGAACTGAGTCGCCAGTATGCGGTATTACGAACAGCGCTATCCCGAGGTCGATGAGCTCGTCATGGTCCAGGTCCGCCAAATCGCGGAGATGGGTGCATATGTCAAATTGGTATGTCTGTCCGACAACGTCTCAGTTTGCCAGGGCTTATATTCCATCCAAGCTTGAGTATGATAACATAGAAGGAATGATTTTGCTCTCGGAGCTCTCGAGACGGCGTATCAGATCGATACAGAAACTGATTCGTGTGGGGAGAAACGAAGTCGTCGTTGTTTTGCGGGTGGACAGAGAGAAAGGTGCGATCGCTCTGCCCTGATACCATGGATGATTTGTCCTGAACAGCTGTCGCCCCGGAATGCTTGTTAGGCTACATTGATCTTTCAAAACGTCGTGTCTCCCCGGAAGACATCACCAAATGCGAGGAGCGATACATGAAATCAAAAGCAGTTGCATCCATCATGCGCCACGTCGCTTCCAAACTCCCATCCATTGACGCAAATGTTAACCCATCCGCGGACGAACCGCCCGCCCACGAGCCAGCCGAAAAGGAGAGCAAGAAGTCGAGAAGAGCCGCGAAGAAGGAAACGCAAGAGGATCCGGCCGTAGAGGAGGCTGGGACGGGTGGGCCTAGTGAGGAAGAGAGGTTGGAACGTCTCTATGAGCAGGTTGCTTGGCCGCTGGGACACAAGTATGGCCATCCATATGACGCTTTCAAGGTTGCTTTAACGTCAGCATGATCACTCGAACGCCTCGGAAGTCCACTGACCACTGTCTGGAACCGTTTCATAGCGAGCAGGAGAGCGTCCTAGCCTCGCTGCCAACACCTGTCTCACCGTCGGCGATCTCGATCCTGATGAGCACAATTGCTCGACGTCTGACTCCACAGCCCATCAAGCTGCGTGCTGATATCGAGCTAACATGTTATACCCCGGCCGGCATCGATGCGATCAAGAAAGCGCTCAAGGCTGGCGAGAAGGAGAGCAACGAGACCGTACCTATAAAAGCCAAGCTTGTTGCCCCGCCGTTATATGTCCTGAGTACTAACGCGACGGACAAGGTTAGGACGCCAATAACCTACGTCCAATATTATCTATCTTCACTGATCGCGGTGTTATTTATTTGTTTAGTATGCTGCCGTTGACCGCCTTGAACGCGCCATTGAGTCTATCCAGGGCACGATTGAGGAGCAGGGTGGTGCATTGGTTGTAAAAATGAAGGTACGGGCGTTTCACCGCGTAGCAAGGTTTGTGACTCTAACACTACGTGCCCCGTATAGCCCAAAGCCGTTTCCGAGACCGAAGAGCAGGATTTGGCTCAGCTCATGGCAAAGGCAGGCCAAGAGAATGCGGAGGTATCGGGAGATGAGGACGAGGAGGATGGTGTATAGATCATGATTCATGGCACCAGCAAAAATGTTGCAACTGGTTCTATAAGTACGCGGAAAACGCGTTTTCCTGGATCCGACTTGGGACAGACATTAGGAAAGCAGTGATTTTCTTGAATAAACTTGACCGGTCCTATCGTCCAAAATAGCATCCAAAGCCGCCAAATAAAAGGTACTTTAAGTCATTGTAAGTGAATGTTACATTGAAGCAACATTGAAGTACAACTGTCTCTACTTGGGCGGAAAACTGCCAATAAAGGCAAGAGCCTTCAAATATAACATGCGCAAACAAACTGCTGAGCCGTGACCGTGACAGTTGGCACGGCGCACAAGCTCACATTCCATTCCTCCCTCAGCGATGGCTCCAATGTAAGTCCGACAAAGTTTCCACTATGTTTCTGCCGTTAACCAACTTATTGTAGCCGCGACAAGTTCACCATCCATTCCAAGGCTGTTGTGTGTCAGGACGTCGAGCTCAAGGGCGACATCACCATCGGGCCCAACACCGTCGTCCACCCGAAAGCCACCATATTTGCAATCGCCGGGCCCATTGTCATCGGCGCCGGGTGCATCATCGAGGAGGCAGCTATCATCGTCAACAGGCGGAAGGAAGTCATGCGCATAGGCGACAGCAACCTCTTCGAAATTGGTTGTCGTGCGTCTGCGTTCACATTGCTCTCCCCCATTCTCACGCTTAGGCTTTTTATTTATTTATCTCAGGTGTCGAGTCGCCGTCTATCGGAAACTTCAACACGATATCCACGCGTGCGCGTGTCCATCATACAGTGCGCATATCGAACTACTGCGTAATCGGCGCTGCTTGCCTCGTCGTGCCCACTGAGGACGAGTCCCTCGAGGACTACACGACTATCTACGGGCCAGCAGCAGACCGCCGTGTGTGGAGCGGGAGAGGAAGGGTGCAGGAGGCGGATCTCAGGCATAAGCACGCCGAATATCTCCGTGAGATGTTGCCGAAATTCAACAGGCTGAGAAGGGGCGATGGAGCTTGATGTCCATGTTTCAGTTCACTTCTATGCACCACTGGTATGTTCCATGCTTTGACGTCACACTGCCCATTAAACGAAGCTCAAGATTGCACATAGGTTTTGCCAGCATCCGTCAGACATTCCACCTCCGTTTTCGCCCTTCACATCTACAGGACCGCTCTCGGCAGGGCCCGCCGCAGTATGTGCCCAGTCCATCCATGGTAGACGCAGTCCAGCTTCGTCTCCCCCTCGCAATGAGCTGTGAGGTCGGGCTGAGGCCAGTACGCAAGCGAGAATGGAGCCGCTGAGAGGGCGGGAATTCTTGCCACGAGGGAAAAAAACAAGTAGGGCACTGTAGGGCACCGGAATCATATCACCGGAGTACATGACAAGCATGAAATAAGGCGAGATCAAACAAGGCTAGGAATACAAGAGACGAAAGAATGGGGAGGGGGGAGCTAAAGGATGATGAACCCAGCTATAGGGTATTCGAGAAAGACCTGCGACGGCGTCGAGGACAGGTGAATGATCGAAGAGCGAAAGCCCCTGAAGTGGCATTGCCAATTGCTCAACTGGACGACCTCAGGAAGTTGCGTGGACTGGCAACTTGCATGATGTATGCTACAGGCCCAGGTATAAACGTTGTTACTCTCCTTAGTCTCGTCCTCAATTCGCCATTCTTCCCCGCAAAATCATGTCAGCACATTTCTCTCCAACGGCGACGACGGGCGCTTGCAAATGCGTCGCCAGCACCTCGGGGAAGATCGATGAATCCGCAACACGCAGATTGCGCACGCCGTGCACGCGCAGCTCGCTATTCACCACTGAGTCCTTAGCACCGTCGCCCATCCGACACGTGGACGAGTAGTGGTACGTTGTGCGGTTGCGTCTCTTGATAAATGCGTTCAGGGCAGCATCGTCTTCCCTTTCGGGGACTTCCCAGTCCTCGAGCCCATATCCTTGCGCGCGCATGCGCTCCGCTATGCGCAGGGTGAGCCGTAACGAGGCACGGAGGCGCGCGCTATCAGATGCGTCGGCGAGATATTGTGGGTCCACGAGTGGTGCTGCACGCGGGTCGAGCGACGCGAGCCGCACGGTGCCTACACTTTTGGGGAGCAGTAGAACATTGAGGAAGCTGAACACGCCACGTGACTTGTCGAAAGGGCCGTCGCCGCTGTCATATGACATCTACCAGTGTAAGACATGTCAGAACAGCGAGAGTAGTCGTATGTACTGTAGCCAAGGGTAAAATAAAGCTTACGGGCATGATTTCGATGTCAGGAATTGTGTCCGAGTCTACACGCTGTTTCTCAGATGGCTCGCCTCGTTGGCCAAGCAGTGTAGTGGACGCAAAGATAGCGAGCTGGAGGACGGGCGCGAGGAGCATCCCTTTGCCGAGAATGAGGTAGCGGAATAGCTCGAGGATGAATATCCACGGACGGCGCTCGAGGGCGAGGAGGGAGTGCGCCATGGGGACGCGGTAGCCTACAGACACACCGAAATGGTCTTGCTATCGAGACGGGTAGTGGATGTAATGTTAGCGTTGCTACGCGCTGGGACTCCATCAAAGAGAGGGCATTTACCAGGTTTGATCCGACTGCGGGGAGATCCTTGAGTACCTCGATGTCATGCTCCTTAAGATGCTCAGCGGGTCCAAGACCACTTCAATCAAAACAAACCGTCATGGGAGTTCACACACTGATGCACAGCAATGCCAGGACCCACCTCAACATTAACACATGGGGCGACCCAAAGGGCCCAGCGCACAAAACGACTTCATGGCCTACCCTCACCACTCTACTCTCCCCCAATCCCGCTTCGGACACTGAGAGCCCCTGCACTTTCAGGTCGCCAGCGGGCAGTGTATCCACGAGCAATTTTTCCACCAGCGCATTCGTGCAGATATGGAGGTTGGCCTTCCGCGCGAGGGCGAGTGCCTTTGAGAGGAATGCGTGGTACGACGAGTGGCGGCGGGCGTCGGGGTCACGCGTGAACGAGAGTCTGCCGCAGCCAACTGGGGGGTGGCTCGGGTTATTAATATCGTCAATGTAGGGTAGACCCAGTGCTTGGCAGGCTTGGATGGAGCTGTAGGTAGAAAGAGCGGAAGCTGGTCAGATTCGAGCGCACACGGGGTGGGGTTGTATAAATACGAAAATACGGCGTACTGATAGAAGCCAGGGAAATGAAATTCGTCATTGGTACAGTTATACCACTCTCCTGCATGAAAAATAAGGGATTAGCCAGGGTTCAATTCGAATCTCATGCGCAAGAAATACAGACCTTCAGACCCATGGATCTGCGGATCACATTTATATGTTGCACGCTCAGACTTCAAGAAATACCCTTTCATATCCTTCCACCCCCACCCCTCCATCCCCCGCTTCTCCCAGGCATCATACTGCGCCGGATACCCGCGCAAATACAGCATCTGATTAATCCTTGAAGACCCCCCAAGTGCACGTCCTGTAAAAAGGTCAATTGGCCGACCGATCTCGTGCTGGAACACGCTTTTCGTCTTGGAAGTGTGAGAGCCATCTGACGCGAAGTCGGAGGACAAGAGTGGGACGGTTGAGGCCCAGGAGTCTGCGAGGGGTCCGCGCTCAATTAGGAGCACAGTGGTTGTAGGGTCTGCGCTTAGGCGGTTTGCAAGGACGCAGCCTGCTGTGCCTCCACCTTGGATTGAAAGGATACAGCCCTTGGTAAGCACGCAGAGTTCAAGGACGAAATTCGCGGGGCAATTTGTGGGTAGCCAAGGATAGGAAGTAAGTTGTCAATGACTTGACTCACCGACTACGATATAATCATATTGGGCCCTGACGTCCTCTAGATTAACTTCTGGGTATCTGGTTGTAAAAGGCCACATCTTACTTGGAGCACAGAAGAACCGAACGGAAAAACGAGATGTTTTGGTGCTGGTTGTGTGCACCAGCTCGGAGCACTTCAAAATTTTCGAATGTTGTGGCCCCCAACACACCGGGGGCATTGGCCAATGGCTGATCTCGGAACATGAGAAAGAACATGGCAAAGGAAGATACAATATTCACACAATATCCTATCTTGGAATACAGTAAAATTAAATGATTATTTCCTGTCCAATGTTCAGCACCCAGACACGGTAAAGTAAATTCATTATGTTTCGTCAAGAGGTATCAAAAATTGCCCAATCGATGTTCTCGCTTCAAACATTGTGAACACTATAACCAGTGTCCAGATCATTATCTGGACAATGGTCTTACTCAGCAAATTAACAATGTTCTGATTCTGGACATCGGACAAAAAGTTCACTGTGTTTCGCACTGAAAGATTGTG
>MU266754.1:0-16771 GCA_021014945.1 Leucogyrophana mollusca | reverse complement strand
TGAGTCATACCAATGCGGCTTACTTTAGTCAATGTGTAAAGCCTCCTCGCAGCCGCATGAAACTGTCGCGTGTTTTTATACGCCTCGAGATGTTTCACCGGATTGAAGGTGGTCGTCTCCTGGTGGCGTTTGAGTGCGCTCCTCTGTAAAGCCAGCCTGATGACAGGTAGGTAAGTACGATGCAATCATGGCGCCATATCTAGAAGACACACTGATCGTACTGCCTCTTCGCTGCCTCGATATCGTCTTGAACGTTGATGGCAGCGCCCTGAAGCATTTGCTCTAATTTTTCGAGCTCGGCCAGCGATGCTTGCACGTATATTTCACCCTTCTCAAAAGAGTTGAAAGTCCCGCGAGCTGCAGACATGACGATGAAAATATGGAACGAGTGATGTGCTGATCTTGGATTGAGGCTGGCTGCTTATATGTACATTTGGATGCGGGAAGGCTTACCTTTCAAAGAACGAAGCGTCCATCGTTACCACGAACATGCAATTGTGCTGTGCAGAGAAACCGCCTTAGAGGTCGCCAAGATAGCACAATACAAAAGACATCGATTACTGCTCGGATGCATCCACGGATGTATGGAGCTATTCAAAACAGGAATACGGTTCGACTTTGCCTAAGGAGGTGTACGACAGAGTGCGACCGAGAACCCCAACGCACCCCTGGGAAGTGACGCCCACATACACAGTGCCGCAAACTTTTGTTCTTTTCCTGGACCGCATGTCTCGTCGAATCTTCTACCTGACAGCGGTCTCGCTTACTTACGTGAAAGCCTGAAGAATCCGAGGACAATAGCTATGGTCCATGAATGTTGATCCCCGAGGCAGCGAACCTGTTTAGCAACCCATTTACAAAAAAATACTGACCGTAAACAGCTCTGCTTCTGATCGTTGGGCCTCTGTTGGGTAGAAAATGAGCAACGTGAAGGCGAGGAGATTACTTCTTTCACCAATTACGGGTCCGGTAGTAATCCATGTAGCCGCTCCCAAGGTGCGTGGCGATCGAAGATTGCGCGGCAGGCGACTCGGAGGAATGTAAGAAGGGCTGAGATATTCATCTGTCAACTCTGATGGGTGGACCTCATCCCTAAGATTCCGAGTCAGACTGATATCGTTTATTCCGGTGCAGGGCCTATTCGAGGGACAGAGAAGGTAAACCTCGGCCCATACATGAACTACGCCCGTGACCGTTAGAGGGAAGGTTGGGAAGTAACCATCGTCGCTCTCTTGAAAATGATTCCAAGAGTCTCCGGGCCTGGTGATGGTTTGCCGCACACGCCAATAAGCTGGACAAATCGCCTCGATCTTCGTAACGAGAAAAGGCGGGCCCGAGACCTTCAGGTTGACCTTGGGTTTTCGGTCGGTTCGGTCGTGGGAAAATAGTTGACGGGGAGCACTGGAGCGAACTCGAGTCCATATGTACTGGGTGCTGAAGTCACACTGAAATTCGGAAGCACCGTGTACCGGTCATTAGTGTCCTGACCACAACGACGACATGCTGCTAGTCCTGCCCCCTTTGAGAGACAGTTCTGGCCCGCGTTTTTTAGGTCGTAGTGTTTCCATTAGTTATTCAAGGTGAGTTTTTCATGCAGGACTCGTATGAAAACATCGGGGCATGCAATTCATATACTAGCATCATGTCGCCCATCGGTAAGCTCGACTTCATCAACAATGCGTAGCGGCAATTTCGCTGACATCCCGATCTAACGACTGCATGAACCTCAACATCACATGGACGTGAAGGAACTCTACATCAATAGCTTCCACCCGTGTCAGCCGCGGATGATGCGCGATTCCAAGGGCGAGGCCAGCCTCATCGGGGACCTTTTCCGCGGTGCTGCTCATTGGACGCGTCGTGTATTTTTTTTTATCGTCTGGGGGTGCCGAATTGATGTATTGGGCTCTTTTTGCGTGGAGTTAGCCGTGCGTAGTTTCCTCCCTCTTGACACACCATCGATTGTTTTATTTTGTCGTCGCATTTTTTACATATGGCATGCTCTTTCATCGATTCTTGCAGCCCATTCACAAATGCCTTCTTTCCCCCACTTCGCAGACTTGTAGTCCACACATCGCTAGCATCTTCAAGCTTACTTTTTAGTGACACCAAACGCGGACCGCTCATTGGCGGCTCTCAGGGCCCCAGGCGCGGAAAGCTCACTCAACGGTCCGTAAGACCAATCTGACGTGGACTAACGACATTCGCGTGTCCAGTGTCCATGTGAGCTCTATTCATATCACCCTGTCGGTCGCATCGTGCAATTTAGAAGCAAATAACGACCTCCTGCCCGGTTCGGAACAAGGAGAAAGGCATAGTTTACGCGCCGCTGGTAAGTGGTAAGTACTTGCTTGAACTGGATTATTTCTAGCTCGAAAGCCGTAACTTATTATAATTATGCATCATGTTCACATAGTAACTCTTAGACATCGCTGTCACCCTATCGAACCTGGTGATCGGCATCACGGTCGATGTGATCCCTCTGCGGGCAGTCGAAGGTCGTGGGGTTAATCCCAGCAAGACAAATTAGACAGTAGTTCGACAGACCAGCGCGCGTAAGTTAGTGGACGGAAACGAAACAACGTCAAGTACATATATTTGGCGCCGAGTTGTGGGCTCACACTCGTTGACAGAACTTTGCAGTTTGACCTTGTGGGTCCATGGGTACAAACCATGCAATGCAGTGGTAAGTCCGACGGTATTTATTTTACTCTGGCGGTCTAACCCTGGTATCACTCAGGCAATTAAAGTATCTGATGCTGAACGGCCAACTGAGATTTTATATCGCCCAAAGAAATAAACTGTTATGGAGACAGATGCCATGTTATGCCTAAGTAAATTATCGCTACAAATTGACTGTTGGGTATCACAAGAAAGAGTCCAAGGTCACGGCAGAATCCGGCGCGAGGATTGTCGCTAGCCGGATATCTGAAGGGTGTCATTATCACCGACCGCGAGTTCACATAGGGAGGCAGTAAGGGGAGGCGAAGTATTATTGTCCGGTGGCTCTGATGGGATTACTACTTGCTGGTATACGACTGCAATGATTTTGTTAGGAGTGAACTGGGAGCAGGGATGATGGAAATGGGACTGACTCCCTCCACGGTTGTATTTCCCACCATTATTCAGTGTTGGGTTACTAACAGTTGAGTTTGGGCCGGCGATGATGCTGTTTGGCATGAGGTAGAAGTTTTGGGTCATGGGTCTTGTACCCGAACTGGTCGAAGGAACTTCCGGTTGGGTGCTCGCAGACCAGCCAACGTCCGATGAAGAAGCGCCGGTGGAAGTGCACATTGATCGATTGCTGGATCCTGCGGCAGCGTCATCGACCGCTGTGGTAACTATATCAGCTCGGGTCTGAGGTATGGAAATTGTCAACCCTACACAACTCGGCACCATCTGCGAAGGGGTCGGTGAATATATCGGTTCGCGAAACGACGAAACTAGCAATTCCAGACATAGCTGTTACAAGCTCGTCGTTGAAGGGACCGTTTAGGGCAACCCCAGAAACGCGTTCATCAGGGCCCACGCTTCCATCTACACACTTTTGAGCCACGACGATAGTAATCGCACAGTTCGTGTGGGCAAACATACCTGCCACAGGCGAGATCTCCGTCGACGGGATGGATGTACAAGCCCTTTTGATCATGTCGGACGTCGTCTAAGAAGTCCGTTAGTAGATATGTAGCATCAGTAATGGCGGATTGCTTGCTTGGGTGTCACGTAAAAGGATTTCCGCCGCTTCCATGAAGCGCCGGCTTTCGCGACGTCCCTCCCAAAATCTTTTCCACGGGTTCATTGATGACAGTGCATTCTCGATGTCGTCCTTCTCCAACATCAAGCTAGGCACCCGTTAAGGTCAACAGAGCAGAGACCCGGAAACTGGACTCACAGGTCGTATCGCTCCTTCGCGGAGCTGATATCCTTCTCAAATGTTGAACCCATGTGGGGCTGTCGACCCTTGGGTACCATCTTCTCGAGCTCGTCGATGGTCACTCGAAGGTATAGTTCTCCTATGCGGAAAGAACCCTTAGGAGGTTTGCGCCTCATCAAAAGCTCGGCAGGGTAGTTGCTCGCAGACCCCAGTGGAGTATCAACTACGGCTGTCTGGCGACTCTGACGCATGGTGATGAAAAGCGGGCGAGGATGTGAGGAAACTCTTACGATTTGCAACCCATAAATACTATTGTGAAAGAGATTATGTCACGGTACACCGTGTACAAAATTTTACAGTGGACGAGGATTTCAGACTGATAAGATTGTTGCACTCACAATTACTGTTTCTACACCAACATTTCTTCCAAGATCTTCATCAGGCCCCCGAAACCCCCAGCCGCCAAGCACTTTCGGTGTTCATTGTAAATTTACTACTCGGTGCTGCAGATGTGTATGTTGTCATAGGACCGCATCAACTCGTGTATTCAACAAAACCGAAAGGAAACCCGAGCGGTGCCACGTGAAATGGCGGTCATAACATGGCGGAATGAGATTCAGAAATCATGAGACGTGTTGCAGCCACACTAGCCCTTGTGGTTTTACAGCTGTGATACGGCCGACCGCGTTACAAAATCAACAAAATAACTCGGGAACTGGGATCGAAGGATATCGCGGTGTTCGAAAGTAACTTACCAAAGAGGGCCATTCTATTCTAATTCTAATTACAATTCTAATATACCATTATGGGCGTATATTTGGCAAAATTTGTACACTGCGCTCAGGTTAGGGAGACCTCGTTCCTTCCACACCATGCCTACCTCAAACAAACGCAGCGACGAGAAGGCGAAGGAAGCTACCGAGGTCGCAAGACATAAAGCCGCTGTCGCCAGGGTAGAGCGCGCAATCCACGGTGACACCCCCAAAGTCACTACTCCAGAGGTGCTTGGTGAAGGCGAACTCTGGTGGCACAATCACTACAAGTGGCTCAAGAACCAGGGCTACCTCCTCCGCGCTCGGTACGCTCCAGAGTGGATCCCGTCATGGAAGGCAAGTAAAAAGAAATGGTATAAGTGTGAGGATGGCCAGGTTCCTCGGGTACGTCCTTGACACTCTAGAGAGCATGGTGAGTGCTGAGAAGCACCTCAATCAGCGTAGTAGCGTTTTGGATGCAACACGCGTGGCTGACGGAGCTTTTGTCACGTTAAAAATCGTCCAAAAGTCGATTCACCCTCACGAAGTCGACATTGGTCAATATTTCTCGTCCGAACCCGTGGCTTCCGATCCTGCCAATCACTGCGTTCCCATCTATCAAGTCCTTCAGCTACCGGATGACAAAGACAGTGTCCTCCTCGTTATGCCATTGCTACGAACGTACTCCGACCCACGGTTTGATACTGTTGGCGAAGTGGTGGAGTGCCTTCGCCAACTTTTCGAGGTGAGCTATGCAATTTTGTATTCTGATTTACACACTCAAATGTCTGCAGGGACTACATTTCATGCACATGCATCATGTTGCTCACCGGTGAGCGGTCTTAATGCCACCCGCCTGTCATGTTCGGTTCTGACATACAACAGGGATTGTATGAGGTTAAACGTCATGATGGATGCGAGCTCCCTATTTATTGATCCGTATCACCCTTACCAACCACGTCTAAAACGTGATTTCAGTGGTTATGCGAGACACTACACTCGTACGCAGAGACCGCCAAAATATTTCCTCATTGACTTCGGGATATCTCGTCGTTATGACGCGTCCGAGCACAATCCATTGGAAGATCCGATTTGGGGAGGTGATAAAACCGTGCCCGAGTTCCAGATGTCAAATCAGCCCCGCAATCCGTTTCCAACCGACGTTTATTATATCGGCAGTCTCATCAGAGGGGAATTTCTCCGAGTACGTTACTGCCTTTGTCTCCAGAGTGCTTCAAGTAACGCCATTCCAGACGCAAGTTGGCCTCGAGTTTTTGGAGCCGTTGATCGCTGACATGGTGCAAGATGACCCCAACAAACGCCCTACAATGGATGATGTAGTGTCCCGCTTCGACGCGATTCGTAAAGGGCTCAGCAGCTGGAAACTGCGTTCGCGTGTCGTCGACAAGAAGGAGGACGCTATTTCAGGGTTCTTTCGCGGAGCAGGTCATTGGGCGCGTCGCGCGAAATTCATTGTCGGAGGTGTACCTGCGGTACCCGTCTGACCACTGTCCAGATTTCTACAGAGCTTTATCAGTTACCATGGATCTAAATGCCACACCTTATGATCATATGCGTGCGCTGGACCTACTTCAATAACCTTAAGGAAGCGTCAGAATGATTGTAGCGCTTCAATCATACCCTGGAAACGCACGCTCGCCAAGACCCCGGTCGACCATCCTGTTAAGTTATCTCTTATCCAACCCTTATTATTACGTGCTGCTAGTTGGAACTGCACCGACTCTCAGCTACCTAAATACGATCAAGTCCCAGCTAAAAACAGGTAGTGCAGAGAAACTGGAGGTAGTGGACCTGTCTAGCAACGAGCTCACAAAAGAACTGACCATAAACAGTTCTGATCGTAGTGCCAGACAGATTTTCGTTATCGGAGCCATGCAGCAGTGTGAAAGCTGGTATTGTCCATGTCAAGCGCATCACATAGAGCCTTCGGAGACATTCCATTGCGCCATGAATGAGCGAGGCGAAGGCGAGGGAATTCGGCATCTCAATTATCGCAAAGTGCGGGTCAGATACTGCATGGCAGGCGATATGGAGGAATGTATGAGGGGCTGAGATATTCATCTGTCGACCATATGCAGGCTCTGATGAGTAGACCTCATTCCTTAGATTCCGAATCAGATAAGTACCGTTTATTCCGGTGTAGCGCCTGCTCGAGGGGCGGAAAAAGGCAAATTTGTCCCATACATGAACCGACTTCCGCCCGTGACCGTTGGAGGGATGGGGATAATTGGGGGCCGTTGCCGCTCTCTTGAAGAAGGCCCCGGGCTTGGTGATGATTTACTGCACAAGCCGAGAAGTTGGACGAATCGCCTCGATCTTCATCACGAGAAGAGGCCTCTGATTTTTCGTGCTCACTGGTGCAGCCTTGAGTCGGTTCCGAGTTGGTCGTGGGAAAACAGCTGGGGGTGAACCAACCAGCCAACTTATAGGCTACATATAGCATATGATCGATGACCTCAGGCTTGGGCGAGCATTGCAGTCACGATTCAGAGCTGATAGCTCGTTTGTCACCAGATCACCCCGAAACCCGCAGATAAGCCGACGGTCTAATCAATGCTCTCTCGCGACCGAGCATGCTCGTCGCTGTGCCGCCCGCCTACTAGTATAAAGCCCGTCAAGTACTAAGATACTCGGTGATGAAGATCTGATGAAGATTATGTGTCCTGCACGACATGCCTTTGCTGATGTCTACGCCGAGGAAATGACACATAAATGGTGGGACAATTCTTCCAAGGTGACACGGTCCTCGACGCTCGTGCTGTCCGGGCATCATGGCTATCCCTAACGCTTGCTATATGTGTACCAAGGTGCTGGATCGGTGTGCCTTCATAGCCCCACGCATTTGAACAGCGTAGTCGACCAACTTCGACATAAGCCCTTCCTCGTCGTTATGACGCCTCCAATAGTTGCTCGTCTGAAGACCCGGGAAAGATCGCGGAGCGCCCATTGATGGTGGATCAAGGCTCACGAGCTAATTCAATAGGACTCAGCACCCACAACAAGCCTTCCCCCTTCCAGGCTTCCGGATGCACGGATAAGTACAAGTTTTCCTACTTAGTTCGGAACAAGGAGAAATATTTGGTTTCCTCAGGGAATAGTACTTTGCTTATTGGCTGGGTCCTATAGCGGCATGTCCTTACCTGGACTTCTGATCCTTCTCCAAGCAGGAGATGAAGTTTGTGGGTTCGTTGACAAAGGGGCTCTATGCAAGACAATAGACAAAACAACGAGTGCAATGGACGGGTACAAACCGATGTCAACTAGATATATCTGGCCCCGATCAATCGAAAGAAAATCCATATTGTAGGTTCCACTCATCGACAGAATTTTGTGACTTAGCCTTGTAGGTCCATGGGTACGAGCCATATGATGCACTGGCAGGTTCGACAGTTTTTTTATACTCTCGCATTCTAACCCCTTCTAACCCTAGGTTGGTTTGGGACATTACAAGATGCCTATCCGCAAATTAAGGATTTGTTATCGCCCAAAGAAATACATCGTGGTGGAGACGGGTGGAATACCATATCTATGTCCCAGTGACTGCATTAACTTGAACGTCATGGTGGACGTGAGTTCACTTTATATCGATGTGTTCCGTCCTCGCGCCTGAGGCTTGACTCGCTTGGACGACTCGTGGAGGGCTCAGCAATTAGAAACTGTGGTCCCGCGTGGTCGACAGGGAGGGAAGCACTATATTCGGGTTCTTGCGCAGTACAGGTCATCGG
The DNA here is from genome assembly GCA_021014945.1 of Leucogyrophana mollusca. Classification (NCBI taxonomy): domain Eukaryota; kingdom Fungi; phylum Basidiomycota; class Agaricomycetes; order Boletales; genus Leucogyrophana; species Leucogyrophana mollusca. The sequence goes on along the minus strand of MU266754.1, from coordinate 8,399 downwards.
ACATCGCGTCAAATTATTGCCAGGGGTGTGCCCCATTGTGCCCCAATACCCGCCCGAATATAGTCCAACACTTTGTTCATATACCATGGGTTTATGAGCCACGCCTTATGATCGCCTACAAATGTTATGCGGTTGGAGGCGGGCCCACCTCCCGCTTCAATAATCTTTGGAACGTGAACCACTGTGGTCATTGAACTTCTGCCTCCGACCTCTCCAGAGCAGGATGTAACCTTCCACATTTAAGAGGACCCCGGAAACCATCCTGTTGCCTCCGCGTATTTTTTTCTGCGCCGGGACTTCGAGTCGACATCAGTCGACACTCCACTGCCCAAAATACGGGTTCGTCCATTCCTGGTCCATGTCACCCATAATTAGCAAAAGTTCCAGCCGAAAGCAGCTGGTACAGAGAAACTGTCCTGCGACTGATCAAACGCACCCACAGCCACCCACAAATGTACGGAATTACTGGAAGCAGCCGTATTATTCGCAGAAATACAATTGACATGGCTGGACTTTGCCTGACAATGATGTGCGACCACATACTTTGCCGCGATCGCCGGACATAACGCCCACAAACACCATGCCGAAACTCTTCGTTCCCTCCATCGTCGACGTGTTATTACCGTGCCCTGTGGCTCTCCTAGTTGATAGTACTTGCCTCTGTTCAAATCGTCGAAGCAAGAACAATAGACATCGAGCCCGCAGGCAGAAACGTTATGTAAACAGGGACCAGGCTTGGAAAATACCAGTGGTCGGAAAATACGAGTTGCCATGGAGGACCCCTGAGCAATACACCATCCTTGTATTTTCTTAGGATGTCAGTTGTGGTGTTAACTGGGTGACCCCCCTTGCTTTCCTTTTGAAGACTCATGCAACAGAGTCAATTGAAATTAGTGGTAATCTTGCGAGTACGCCGTTGGTAGTGGTCAGCTTCCTGCTCGCGAACATCATAACAGTCTCTTGGCCAAGGATTGAACCCCAAAAGACTACATAGGAAATTACTGGGCCTCAAGCCAGCATCCAAATCCGCGGTATAGACTCGTAACACGAGGGTATGAACATCAAGCCGATGGTGTGGGGAAAGGTGGCTCGCCCTTGGCCATGGAAATGAGATGACGAATCCAATGACCAGCATCACGGAATAATCCAGAAACTGCGTTTTCCTGTTTATCAACAACGCGCGAGCGCAGTTTCCAGCTACTGAGCCCTTTGCGAATAATGTCGAAACGAGCGACCACTTCATCCATGGTTGGGCGCTCGCTGGGGTCGTCTTGGACCATGTCGGCCACCAGGGCTTCCAGAAATTTAAACCCAACTTTTTGCTATCAAGGTCTGAATATCAGCGCTTCAGTGGGCAGAAATTATGTATTACCTGGATGAAGTCCTCTCTGAGGACATTGCCGATATAATACACGTCAGTTGGGAACGGGTTGCGAGGCTCACTGGGATCTCGAAATTCGGGCACAGTCTTGTCCCCACCTAGTATAGGCAGCTCGAGAGGGTTGCTATCGGAAGGGCGGTACCGGCGAGATATACCGAAATCAATCAAGTAATACTTCGGCGGGCGCTGAGTACGAGTGAAGTGCCTTGCATCGCTTCTGAGATCACGCGTCCGACGAAGACGAAACGGGTGAAACGGGTCAATATATAGGGAAGTCGCGTCCATAAGGATATTGAGGTTCATACAATCGCTGGAGTTCGCCGTCAGCACACACCCTGATACATCTTCTTAGACGCACCGATGTGCTACATGATGCAAGTGCATAAATTGCAGCCCCTTGATGCGAGTCAGCTGCGTCATATGGAAGGGCAAGTAACATGCTCACTTCAAACAGCTGGCGGACGCAGTCTACCACTTCACCAATGGTATCGAAGTCTGGGTCATTATATGGTCGCAGGAAAGGCATAACGAGAATGATCCGATCGTCATCCTCCGGAACGCTCAGAACTTCGTAGATTGGGACGCAGTGATTGGCGGGGTCAGATGCAAGAGGTTCAGTCATGAAGAATTCCCCGATCTCTGCTTCGTAAGGATGTCGCGACTTTTTGAGGCTTTTCAGAATGACAAAGGCCCCATCCGAGATACGCGTCGCGTCAAGTAGATGACTGACCTTTGAGCACCTCAATAACTCCTCAACAGCACGTAGAGAAAATGACGCACCCAAGGGACCTCGCCGTCTTCACATTGTTGCGATGTTTTATTTGTGCCCACCCACGAGGGTACCCAATCGGGAGCATACCGGGTTCGAAGAAGGTACCCACAGTCTTTAAGCCACTGGTAGTGCTTGACCCACCACAACTCCCCTTCGCCGCGTGCACCGGGTGTGGTGTCCAATACTTTCCCGAACGTCTTCAACTGCCTCCTGGCGATATCCGCCTTGCGCTCCTTAGCCTCGGCGAGTTTCTTTGCTTTCTTTTCGGCATTCCTCCTCTTGATCCCAGTAAACATTACAGAAGAGTAGGCGAAGGCAACGCCGAAATCACAGAGCCGTTGAGCGAGAAACAGACAGTGATTCGGGGCGAAGCTTCGACCAACATTGCTGTATCTCAAGCGAAAACAAGGATAAATATGCATACATAATTGCAAGTCTCCATCTGACGAATTGTCCGCGGCTCTCATTATGTAAGCACTTCATCCTCAAATCTTCCAAAGTGTGATAGATGATCAGACCCCCCTAAGTAAGTACAAACGGTGCAAGAGGGCCTGTGCCATCACCATGATTATTTCTCGGCTAACATAAATTACTGATTACTCACGCCTCCGATCCAAGTTCGGGAGTTGTATCCCACAACGAGCTAACCTGGATTCTTCTAAACTTCGAGCTCCAGCACACAACTTATTACCATTGTACACACATCGGTTGCCTAGCATCAGCTGGCTACATTCGGAAATTATGGTACCGTGGTGCGAGATGCGGCGGTTCTCAGCACTGTTACCCAAGTTCAGCCCGAAGTCGATGAGCCTTTTTGTTCAAATAGCGGTGTATACTGTTTGCCCATAGTTCAAACTCTTCACCACCAACTTGATTGTGGCAGGCCACCGTCAGCATGTCGTCGTCACTCAACCCCGCCGTCCTCGATCGTTCTAACCTTGCCGAGACGGCTATATTGCACACCCCCCTTGGCTCGGTGGAAGGCATTCAACGTCAATGGCCCTTTTCTCTTAAATTCATAAAACGCAAGGGAGTATTTGAGCAAGGCAAAGTTTTTCTAGCCATCTCGTTAGAAGAGTTGGAGAAGATCCGCGCAATGGCCGCAGATCTTTCCACAGATACCGACACTGAAGCAGATATCGAGAGAGTGACTGATCGCTTTGCACAGTGCGTTTCCCGGCCCCAGTTTTTAGCACTGCACTGACCTGCTGCTACCAAGCATGAACACATGGGCCGAAAATATCGCGCTTCAACGAAGTAGACGATCAATCATAACAAAGCTCTTCTCGTCGTCATTGAGCAAGGAAACTCGTGACTTTCTCGAAGCCACCCGCTTGCTGTACAAACAAGCAAAGGTGCGTCTAGCAACGGTATGATGATCCCTTGAAATTTATTGGTCAACAGAAGACGTCCGACTCAGTCGCGGCTATCAAGAAATCGGCTATCTCGAGGACCATGAAAACTTTGGAATCGTCGTCATCCTCCGAGTATGTCGATGTGCCAGGTCAGACCTTCCTTGCTACTGGTCGGTATTCGATAACCCTTCGTTGGTACAGTGGAGAGTTTATCTGCCACCGATCAGATCGGTGGGGTATCAGTCTCGTTGCCTGAAGGTTTAAACGAGGATTCCAGATCGACTATACGAGATGTCGCGAATCTAGTGACAGACGCAGAAGACAACACAGACACATATTCCAATGGTAGTGACTTAACGAGTAAGCCAGTTCAACACTTCAGGGTGACTTTCGTATACCAACGCCGGTGTCCATCGAAGTCACTCCCCACAGATACCGGCAACGCGCAAAAAGCGTCAGTACCATCCCCACATGGCAAGCATCCTTGCGCCCCAATTCATTTCGATCACCAAGTCAACCGCCATCTCCAACGCGTAGCACTTCAGGGTCCTTTCGCTCTCAAGAGAGATGCAATGTAAACATAACTGGACCGTTCCTCGGAAATTTGTATGTCTGCAGTCAGGCCTGCACAAATAGCCCGATGCCAACATATAATGCCGGAGGGTTATTCAACAGTGGAGCCAGTAGGTTCAAGTCACTCTGACTGGTCGTGAAAACAAGCTGACCGTCGCACATCTGGTGTAGCGACCAACTCATATTTTGTACCATCCACCAGCGGCTCGTGCCCCACCGGGTCATCCGCTGACGGACCGTGCCCCGCATACACTTGAAGCGCTGTGGATTGAACACGCGCAGACACATCGACAGACACGTCGAATCGCACGGCGCGCGGCGCTGTCATCGGCCTGAGAAATATGATTATCACAAGACACATGTATCTACTAGTATGCCCAACGATCATGAATACGTCGTACTTCTTGAGAGTTGTCTTAAGAGGTCCGTGTCAAATCCCCGAACCGAGCGGGGAATGAACCTGAGCACATCTCTCTGCCACGCTGACTTGCCGATTTGTCTCGACCTCACTGCGTTGACTGACGGATCCGCGTACGTGAGTGCCAGCATCTCGTGGTGACCGTCAAGCGCTGTTGTTCTTGAAATTGATGGGAGGAACCGTAAGCCAAGGCCATGCCGTGACTGGCATGCCAATTGCTCCTTATTGCTGGAACCTGAACGCCTGACTGTTCATATATGGAACAAAGCGCAAACCCCTTAGTTAACGCGGTTTTCGCCGTGAGACTTTATCCTTGAGCCAGAAGTCCTTGTCCCATCCCACACCCGAGTCCCGCAGAGAAGTCCACTGCATGTTAAGTATATCTGCCGTGTGCCTAGTCATGAGGCGCCTGAAGGACGAATGGGGAAGGAACTGCACCTTGTGAGGTCGTCTGCTCACCTTTGCGTGAAACTTCGTCCCCATCACACACCACCACTCAGTCCTCTGAGGCCAGAATCTGCTACGTGAAAGTATGATACACATACCTCCCAGAACTGCACGATAGAGTACTGCTCTCTCAGCTGGCAGTGACCAAATCGACTTTCATTTTGTCACCAGGAAGGGCTGTGGTCTCTCCGCGTTGTATCAACTCGGTGGGAATGGGTAGATAGATCCGATAGAAAGGCTGTCCAAGGGGCTTAGGAAGTCGGATGATCAAGAAACCAGTGGTCAACAACTCGGATGCAACGGCAGTCGTAATGCCCGAGGCGTCGCAGATGTTGACGAGGCATCATGATATGTACCAAGTGAAGATGCCGGCTTCTTGTATGGACATATTTCTATCAGAGAATGTTAGAGGCCCAGCCGTTGGAGCGAACGACTTGGAAGCACTGTTAGATCCAGAAATCAGTCAGTCTCTCCTGATGCATATGCCGCGGACGATAGATCGGAGTTTGTGACCGTTTTACTGTAAAAGCGGCTCCGGAACTGTGGTCACCAGTCACCACCGGAGGTGGCAGTGCCTCATGGAGGCTGTGCCTGCAACCTGTGTGGTTCTGTGTCTGTAGCTCCAGTGCTATCTTGCTGGTTTTTCAATATCTGACCGTATAACTCTGGAGAGCGCTGCGGGCAGCCCAAAATCATCGTCTTTCTGTATAATACACGGCAGCTTTCCGCCTTCCGCCTCTCAGTCAGAATTGTGCCCCATTGTTGTATCTGGCGGACTAGCCCGGCGCCATGCAAGAGGTACTGTACCCAAGGTACGCTTGAACTAGCCAGTCAGAGTTGAGAGTGGTTCACTGATTGTCTACGAATTCAGATCGTGGAATCTCACTAGTGAGCCTATCGCTCCTATGGCTTAAAATGCGAACTGTTTAACGTTCCGATCCAACAGTAATCCGTGCGCAAGGTCTGCAGTATCTGCGCCCGGAGAAATTGCCATGGAGGCCGATCGTCAGTGTGGTAGTAGACGAGCACCAATGCCACGAGCTCAACCTTGGATGCGATGGGCAAAATCCAAACCTCAGGCTGCCTTTTACATTGTGAGTGGTGTCATTCTCAGAATACTCGTCAATTTGATCGGTTGACTTGGATATGGACCAGTCACGAGGTAACGGGAAGTTCTCGAGTGGACATCAGCGTTTTCCATCGGTCTCAGAGTAAAAGGAAGGGGAAGAAACGCAATCTCCTTGCGACTGCCTCTTTCTCCTTGGCGGACCTGCATAAACTGCAAGGCTCCGACCCCAGTAAGTTCGCAGTGCTGAGTTGCGTGTCTGTCTAGACTTACCCCGTGTGTCAGAATTCGAAGCTCGCTTAAGCTGCACGACGCGACAGCAACGCGGCTCCTCGCGGGGGAAAGCAGGCACAGCAACTTTACTAGCGAAGCTACAATTGGCTGATCCACAGTCCACTTCCTTAAGAGCCAACTCACTTGACTTGGTGGAGAACAGGCAAGATGTCTTTTGTGAGCATCTATTCGTGCAATATTCAATTGCGGTTCTAAACCCGAATCTCATTTAGCTGATGGTGACCACTCCGAAGCCATGGACTCTGCGTCAAGTACAGACACGTGCCCACCATCTCCCACTGGGATGATTGACATTCCAGTACATGTCGGAGGGCCCGATAATGTTCGAATACGCGGATACTTGTCTGATTCCGACGATGACCGGTGTACGCAGGACACCGAACCTTTGCTTCAGAATTTCTCAAAACCCGAGGAGTACTGCCCGGATACTGATGTTGTGGGCTCCAGCTTCACGACTTCTAGAAGCGACAGCGTAATGACTTGGATCGCTGCCTCGCTTCTTCCGGCCTACACGGAGCGAGCCGTCCCACCACCGCCTCCCTCACGCTTAGAGTCCGTCATAGATTCATTCTCGCCATACCGCTCGCTGCGTGACGCAGTGGTTGATTCCGATTACGAACGAGTGCTGTCTAAATTGCAAGCTGAGTGGTACTACATAGGAGCATCGGTACGTTCTCGTCTTATTATTTTCTGTGTTTATCCTGAAAGCCTTTGTAGCTCGTTGCGCTGGCGGGGTATGCCCTTAGTTCTTTTCTGCATGATTTCCGACTGACGTCCCCGTCCCTAGTCTGTATGCCGCGGTATTCGGCATCTCATCAGGCTCCCTTTTCCTCGTGGATGGTGTCGCCAAACGATCTATAGCCGTTGGTAGTATATCATCTGGCATAGGCATTGCCATCGATGCCTGGTTCATGCTAGCTTACAGCGGCGCCGACTCGACAAAATTCCAAGTACGTCCCGCATTACCCCCCCTTTGTCCAATCTAACGCGACCACACCTCAGAGACTCGCTCGGGACGTTTACGGAACCTACCTCTTCTTCTGCATATCCGCTCGCCTACCCGCACTCTGCATGTTTATATCTGCATGCGCACTGATGATGTTCTTGCTCTCAGTGGCGTGGTCGGCGTGGCCAACCGCCGTCCTAGTGATGTGCTTCGTTGCTGGGACTGTCGTTAGTCTGCAGTTCATTGTCTATGGGCTGCACTGCGTCGTGTCCTGCGTATTTGGGATGGGGCGGCGGCTGAGGGCGGCAGTTGTGTGGTGTTTTACTTCCATAAGTAGGAGACCTCCTGAGGTGTCGGAGACCAGCACGCAGTACAGGTAGCTGGACATGTTCAGGGGCTGGCGTCACATGTCAAGTTAATTGAGGAAATTTCCGCTGACTAAGCTAAACGCTGTAAAGCGGGTTCGTCTGGAACCTCGGGATCCCTCGGTTCGCACCGCCACGTCGGCAACGTTCGGGAGGTTTACCACCAGCGCCACCAGTGAACAAGGCTGCCGTGTTCACTGCTGCTCGTCCTTTCCGTGCCGCCGTCGCTTGCTCGTTCGGGACGCTATGCTGTATGCTACTGACCATCCCAGACCACCTCCGCACCGAACTGGCCGTGTCTTTTGCAGGAGATTCAGTGATCGATGGTCGCGAGGAACGTGAACTTCGGGGTCAATGGTGCGCACTAATTCCCTTGGCTCTTACCAGCTGCCGATGCTCAAACCCACACATCTCTGGCCCTGTCGTTGGTATTGACTTAGGAACGACCAACTCGTGTGTTTCGGTCATGGAGGGAAAGTCGTCTCATGTGATTGCGAACTCGGAGGGTGGATTTGGTCCTAAAGGGATGGGTTGGTGGAGTGCGGAGTGGGATGGATGCCACCTACAGACGTCGCTTCGACGTCTGGCTGAGCGCTGAGCGCTCGAAGTCTCAAATCTCCCCCACTAACGTCGTCGTCACTCACACACTCCTGATCATTATCACAGGTAAGACCAGTCCCCAACCAGGTAAACAGCGGCTGAAGACGCTCCCTTATTACAGACTTTGGACGCGCGCGCGGAGTGAAGGTAAGTACCCAGCCTGCCCAATTCTTTCCAACGAG
>MU266753.1:0-16821 GCA_021014945.1 Leucogyrophana mollusca | reverse complement strand
GTCAGTAAAGTAATAATCGTAAGTAAATATAAAGTACTCACCTCAGCCGATGCCCGGAGTTAGGCAGAGAACGACTGAGGTGATATACAGTAAGTAGGGACTATATATAGGGCGTAGGTACCGCTCGGTTAGCACTATGGTGAATCGGAGTACAATAGAGTATACGACAATAGTGCTCCGCACAATGGTGCACTAACTCCGGATTACCCGGAGTTGAAGCGCAACTCCTAAGTCCGGAGTTGGTTAGACCAGGACTCCCGAGGTCCGGAGTTGGTCGGAGGACAACTCCCTATCTCGGAGTTAATGGGTTTTGACAAGTATGAGCTAGGTTGATTATAATGCCTCGCGCGTCGTCAGAAAGAGGGCAACCACGCGGCATGGTGGTTGTGTGAGATGAAGCGGTGAAACTGCAGTCACGGCACTGGAACTCAGTGTCAACAACGCAAATCCGCCACGTTCAGTGCAGGGCTCCCTTCGTGGGATAGACGTACGATGTTCTCGACCATTCACTATTTTTTTGAGCGGTTTCTCGCAGTCAAACGTGCCGCAGAAGTTACGAAAACGACCTTCTGTGGGGATGTTGCTGAAGTCGCTAAACCAAGGAAATTTCGATGGGGCGACCTAGCGCCTGAGAAACTGAGTGGGATTTACTACACAACTACAACGATTCGTGCAAGATCGACGGAGATATGGCTCCCGCACCGTTGTCAGCGAAATGGAGCGTTTTCAGTCGAGCGCCCGCCACCGCCAACTCTTCTGAAAACGGCAATAAATAACAAGAGGCAATATGTACCGGTGGCTGTGCGGCGCCTGGGTGTTCTTTATTCCCATCGCGTCGAAAGCGTCGCTCTCTGTGCGGCCGCTGTCCTTGTTCCCCCCACAATCGCATAAAGGCCTCCTTGGCTTCTGGCGGTATATATACCCCCAGGCAGCCCGCTGTACATCGAGTCAACATCCTGCACCCTGCCGTACACCCAATCAACACCCAATATCCAACACTGACATCCAACATCCAACACCGATACTGACATCAAATCCAATACCAATTAGAACACCATGCGCGTCGCAGCCCTCTCGTTCGTCCTAGCGGCGGGCTCTGCGGTCGTACCGCAGGCAGCCGCGTGGGGCGCAGCCGGTGAGTGTCGGGTGTGGTTGTGGTTGATTGCAGCAGCTGCGGCTCACACACCCCAATGCGACGTTACACAGGACACGAAATCGTAGCGACGATCGCGCAGATGCACCTCCACCCCTCCGTGCTCCCCACCCTCTGCTCCATCCTCTACCCGTCCTCCAATATCAATTCCAGTTCCTCTTCCTCTTCGTCGTCGTCGACACTCACCGACCCCCCCTGCGCACTCGCCCCCATCGCCACCTGGGCCGACCGCATCCGCTACCTCCCGCAGTTCCGCTGGACCGCGCCGCTGCACTACATCGGCGCGCGCGACGACTTCCCGCGGGAGACGTGTGCGTTCCCGGGGGAGGGCGGGTGGGAGAAGGCGGAGGTGAATGTGCTGCGGGGGATTAGGAACGTTACGGGGGTGTTGGGGGGGTGGGTCGATGCGAGGAGGGGCGTCGATGCGAGGAGAGGCGTCGATGCGAGGAGGGGCGTCGAGGGTAATCACGGGGAGATGAGGGAAGAGGGGGAAGTGGGGGAAATGGGGGAGGAGGACAAGAGGGCAGAGGATGCGCTGAAGTTCCTTGTGCACTTTTTGGGCGACATGCATATGCCGCTGCACCTGACGGGCCGCGACCGCGGCGGGAACGGCGACAAGGTATCGTTCGACGGGCGTGTTACCAGTCAGTCCCTCCCTCTCTCTTAATTCTCTTCTCTTCTCCCCCCTTTCCGCGCTTCCACACTTCCACGCTTCCACACTTCCACGCTTCCACACCCCCAAGCTACCACACCCCCAAGCTACCACACTCCCAAGCTACCACCCACCCCAGTCCCGAGCTAACGCTAACACCGCCCCACAGACCTCCACTCCCTCTGGGACGGCCTCCTCATCGCGCAGCGTCTCCGCACGATCCCGGCGAACTACACGCGCCCGCTGCGGCTGCCGGGCGTCGAGCGCCACCTGCGCGACACGATCTACGACCCGTACGTAAGGCGGCTCGTGTGGGAGGGCGTGCTCGGGCGGTACCGCGACGAGGTGCAGGGGTGGCTTGCGTGTCCGGATGATGCGAAGGCGAAGGCGGCTGCGCTGACGGTGTGGGAGCGCGTTGTGGGGTGGGTTGTTGGGTTTGGGTTGGACTTTGGGTTTGGGTTTGGGATTGGAGGGAGGGGGAAGGGGGGCGATGGGGGCCTTGGCACGGATGATGAGACGCTGTGTCCGTACCACTGGGCCGCGCCCATCCATGCGCTGAACTGCGAGATCGTGTGGCCGCCAGCGCTCGACGAGCCGCCCTACACGCACATTGCCAGCGACGACAGCGAGGCGCACGTCTGCGGCCACGAAGACGAAGACCTCGAGTCCCTGCCGCTGAACCTCGAGTCCCTGTCGCAGAACTCGGGCCGGGGCGGCAAGCGCCCGCGGTACGTGGAGCTGGACACGCCCGAGTACGCGGGTGTGATCCGGGACGAGTGGATCGTGGAGAAGCTGCTGACGCAGGCGGGGATCCGGCTCGCTGCGGTGCTGAACTGGCTGTTTGTGGAGCCCGAGGAGGGGGGCGTGAGGAGGAGGATGGTCGTCGAGATCTGATACCAATACGTAGAACCCCGTACCAAGTTACCAATACCAATGCAATCCAAAAAGTGGACAAATCCGGACTCGAACCGGAGACCGCCCGCATGTCAGCGCGGTGCTAAGCGGGCGTGATAACCAGCTACACCATATGCCCCATGAGGCAGTGTTACGTAATATAGCACATTGTTTGGTCGACTGCGCCACAGGTGATGAGATTGGAAGTTTGCGCTAGTTTTCGATGGACTTTGAAGAAGCGACGATGGACATCGAATCGAGCGCTGCGATTGAGGACGCCGTCATGGCCGACGAGCACGGCAGCCCGCCACCGCCGTCAAGCACGCCGCAGCCGTCGTCGTCGTCGGAGCGCCCGCTGAACGTGACAGACGCCCTGAGCTACCTCGACGCGGTGAAGATGCAGTTCCACGCGCAGCCGGACGTCTACAACCACTTCCTCGACATCATGAAGGATTTCAAGTCCCAGCTCATCGACACACCCGGCGTCATCCAGCGCGTGTCACACCTCTTCACCGGCCACCCGGCGCTCATACAGGGCTTCAACACGTTCCTCCCCGCGGGGTACCGCATCGAGTGCAACGCCGCTGCGTACATCACCGTCACCACCCCCACGGGCACGGTGATGCAGTCGACGGACGGCGCACCCATGGCGTGGTCCACATTCCCGGCCCTCCCCGCCTCCGTGCCAGCGCCGCCACCCGAGGAGCCCCCCCGCGCCGCGTCCCCCGACCCGACCCTCTACCTCGACGGCGCCGCCATCGAGCCCGCCGTGCAGTACGTCCAGAAGATAAAACAGCGCTGCGACGAGGCCACTTACCGCACCTTTCTCGAGATCCTCGGCCGCTACCACCACAAATCCGACGCCATCGACGAGGTAAGTCCCCCCCTCCCCCATGTGCCCTCGTGCGTGCTCACCCCGCGGTCAGCGCCAGGTCTCCGCGGAGATCGCCCGCCTCTTCAAGCACGATCCGGACCTCCGCTCCGACTTTCGCATATTCATGCCCGAGAAGAGCCAGGCACTCTTTGACGAGGCGGAGGAGAGTTACCTCGCTCCGCCCCTCGATAGGCGCACCCGCCCGAACACGCCCCTCGAGCAGCGCGGCGCCCGCCGCAAACCGGAGCCGTCGTCGGCGCTCGACCTCGTCGCCGGCGCCGGCCCCCCACAGAAGCGGAAACGCAAGGCCGCGGACAACCCCGCACGCGCAGGGCCATCCCACAAGGTAATATTACATTCTCGCTAAGGCGCACGTTCTGACGACGCCATCAGCCCAGCAAGCAGCCCCACACAGACGCTGGCTCTCCCGCCTTTGCCCACCCCACGCGCCTCCTCCCCAACGCACCGCCCCCACACCCCGCCCTCTCCGACGACACCCACTTCTTCGACCGCGTCAAGCGCGCGCTGAACAACCGCGACACCTTCAACGAGTTCCTCAAGCTCATCAACCTCTTCACCCAGGAGTTCATCGATACCGCGCGCCTCGTCCGCGAGAGCCGCAACTTCCTCGGCGACGGCGAGCTCATGCGCCAGTTTCGTGAGATCTTGGGCTGGGACGAGAAGCGCGAGAGGGAGCGCTGGGCGCTGGAGGAGCAGCAGGCGTGGAGCCGCCCTGCGGGCGCGGGCGCGGCGCCGCTCAGGCCCGGGAGGATGCACTCGCGCCTGCAGGAGGGGAGCTATAGGAAGATGCCCGCTAGCGTGCGTTCGCCCCTTTTATCGCAGCGGTCCTTGCTGACTTGTTCTAGGAGGCGAACGTAACGTGCTCCGGCAGAGACGAAATGTGCCGCTCGGTGCTAAACGACGAGTGGGTCTCGCACCCGACGTGGTCGAGCGAGGACTCGGGGTTCGTCGCGCACAAGAAGAACATCTACGAAGAGGCCCTCCACCGCTCCGAAGAAGAGCGGCACGAGTACGACTTCCACATCGAGGCGCTCGTGCGCACCATCGCGATGCTCGAGCCCATCGCCGCCAAGATCGCCGCGCTCCCCACCCCGGAGGAGCGCGCCGCCTTCAAGCTCAAGCCCAACCTCGGCGGGTCGGGCAAGTCCATCCACCAGCGCGTCGTGAAGAAGGTCTACGGGCGCGAGGCGGGCCTCGAGGTCCTCCAGGCGCTGCAGGACGCGCCCGCGCCCGCGGTCCCCGTCGTCCTCCTGCGCCTGAAGCAGAAGGAGGAGGAGTGGAAGCGCGCGCAGCGCGAGTGGAATAAGGTGTGGCGCGAGGTCGACGCGCGGAACTACGCGAAGAGCCTCGACCACCAGGGGGTGGCGTTTAAGACTGCGGACAAGAAGGCGCTGGGGGCGAAGGCGCTCGTCGCGCAGATCGAGGCCGCGCGCGACGAGGCGGCGAACAGGCGCGCGTGCCTCGTCGACCCGCTCCTCGCGCGCACGCGGCCAAGGCACCAGCTCGCGTTTAAGGTCGCCGACGCGGGGGTGCTGCAGGACGTGGTGAAGATGGCGCTGTCGTTGTTGGATAGGACGCAGGGCCAGATCGGCGCCGCGGAGCGGAGGCGCATCGAGGGGTTCCTGCGCGCGTTCGTGCCGCTGTTTTTTGCCGTGGACGTGGAGGTGTTTAACCGCGCGTTTGTCGTCGTGGGGGAGGGCGCCGGCGCGGGCGGGGACGGGGAGGGGAGCGACGACGTGGGCGAGGAGACGGAGGTGTCGAGCGTTGCGAGCGGGAGCGGGAGTGGGAGTGGGAAGCGGAGCCATAGGAAGGGCGGGGGGGTGTCGTCGGGCGGGGATTTGAGGAAGAAGCTGCTGAAGAGCGAGCAGGCGAAGTCGACGAATGGGAGGAAGACGCGTGCGCAGGGGGTGGCGTCACGCCCGGCGTCGCCTGCGATCGCCGAGGACGAGGGGAGGGCGGGCGGCAGGGGTGGTGAGGGCGGGGGTGCGCAGAAGCGCGCGGCGAGGAAGAATGTGTTCTTTGGGAACACGGTGTTTTATGTCCTTTTGCGGTTGATCGAGGTGCGCCCGTTTTGTTTTTCTTCTTTGTTTATGTTGTTTTGGGAGTAATGTGTGAACTTGTGCGCGCAGGTGCTCTACTCCCGCCTCTCGTTTTTCAAGGCGCTCACGGCGCGCATCGCCGCAGAGCACAAGCCGATGCCGTCCATTGCGGACGCCGACCGCGCGGCGAACGCGGAGCATTTTTATGAGCTGATGCTCGAGTCGTGCGAGCGGCTGTTTGATGGGGAGATTGACCAGGGCGTGTTTGAGGAGCAGATGCGGTATATGTTTGGTGTGAAGGTGAGCTTCTCTTTCCCCTCGCCCTTTTGTGCGCAGTCGGCTCTGACATGTGATACTGATACTGATACTGATACTGCGTCGACAGGAGGCCTATAGGATCTTCACCGTCGACAAGGTCATCGGGGCACTGATCAAGCAGGTGAGTCTCGTTCATTCATTCTCGAACACTCCAGCACGGAACGAGTAAATTGACACGTGTTTTGTTTTTGTTTTGTTTTTGTGTAGGTGCAGCTCGCGCTCGCCGACCCGCGCAGCCAGGAGCTCTTCGAGCTGCTCAAACGCGACCGCGCGCTGACGGCCCCCACCGCGCAGGACCTGTCCAACAGCCGACGATTCGCGGAGAACGTGCTCGGCCCGGATGAGAACATATTTCGTATTGATTGGGTAAGTGTTGTGTGTTCTGTGTTCTGTGTGGGGTGGTGGTGGCTGATGCGCATGTGCCCGCTCTGATTTGTGCTCGTGTGCCCGCTCTGACTTATGCTGATGTTCCCCCACGCCCTTTCTCGTGGTAGCTCGAGGACTCGAAGACGATGACGGTGCAGCTGCTGGGCAAGGACGATTCGAGCGTCGATGATTCAGAGGCGCTCGCAGAGCGGTGGCATTCGTACATCGATTCGTTCGTTTCGGTGCGTGTTCGTCTTGCGTGATTCGCTGGCGGCGTTCATTCAAGTCTCTATTATGTAGGACGACTCCACGCACGGCTTATCCTCCGCCCGTGTACGGCGCCCGTTTTTGCGAAAGTACGTATTCTGTGCCTGCTGGCCCGCTACCATTCTCTCTCTTACGCCCAATGCACCCACGCAAACGCACACAGAAACATCCCACCCAGCAAGCCCCCGACCCCGCCCGAAGTGCTCGCGCGCGGAGCGCTCGAGATACGCGTGTGCGTGCGCACGTACCGGCTGTTCTACGTCTCGGGCACGGAGGACTTTTTGTGGCGGACGTCGCCGGCGGAGGACGTGCCCCGCGCGAGGCTGGATGCGAAGGCGGGGGAGCGGAGGAGGTGGGTGGAGAAGGTGGAGGGGGGGGAGTGGCCGCCTGCGGCGGTGCGGGTGGGTGAAGATGCCCCGAGGGCGCGGGTGGGCGAAGATGCCCCGAGGGCACGGGTGGGTGAAGATGGGCCTGGGCATGGGCCTGTGGTGCCGGAGGTTGTGAATGTGGACGCCGAGTCGCGGGTTGCGGAAGCTGGAACTGAAGCTGAGTCGCTGGGTGCGGACGTTGAGCCTGTTGCGCTGCGGGTTGCAGAAGCTGAACTTACTGCGCCGAGGGTTGCGGAAACTGAGCCTGCTGCGTCGCGGGTTACGGAGGCTGAGCCTGCTGCGTCGCGGGTAGCCCAAGGCGAACCTGCGCCTGTGTTGGCATTGGCGGCGGGTTTGTGAATGTGGATGTGGTCGTGATTGTGATTTCTTTGCTTGTGGTTTTATTTGAATTTCTGTTTTGCTGTCGATAGGATGTTGTGCCTTTTAATAGATTCGTAGTTTCTCTGGATTGTGATCAAATTGAAGGAACGACTATCTTCCTTCGAAACTTTGGTCTGCCTACGGGAGGCTAGGATTAGGATATGATTTTGGCGCGGGCGTGTAGTATCCCTCTCGTGGTGGACTGGCTTACAGGCCAAAGTTGATGGGGCAGGTGGATGAGCACGAAAATGAAAGCCGGGGCACACAGGTATAATATGCAGTTCGTCAATCGATGAACGCGCAGGAGAAATCACGATATAGAAAGTTCAGTAAAGTCCAGAAGATGTTGGGGAAACAACGCATTCCCCTCCCTCAGCTGCCTAAACATCCCTACTCGCACCCAATCCCCTCCCTTCGGCGCCAGCACTAATCCCATGTCAAGGTCACTCCCCCCAATGTATTCCGGTAGCCTTGCGAGCAACACGCATCCCATTTCCTCTCCTGCGCGATCCGTCGTTGGCTTCACATCAGGATCCCATGACACCTCCTCCCACTTTGGCGCCGGTGTTTCGATTCCCGGGTTCAGCCCCCACTCGGCAGTACATTTTACCTTCTTCATCATCGCCCTGAGCCGAACAAATCCCCGGTCTCCAACCGACCCGACCTCGACGACTTCCGCAGCCCACCCCCTCCGCCCCCTAACCCCCAATGCCATCATCACCTTTCCCTCGACCCCCATCCACGACCACGTTGGAGCCAAATACCCGTCCGTCTCCGGTATTCCCCTCGCTGGCTCGTCGAAATACCACAGCATATCCATCAACAAATGCTCCTTCCACAGGCCCCACACGTTTTGCCACCCCGTCAGCATCTCAAGCCGTTTGATCACACCCGATATCGCCACCAACCTGTCGCTGAACCGCGTCAGGAGACACTGCGTGTACGAGATTCGGATAGCGCTCCAGGCGTCGTATTTATCCTCGTCAGGTTGCTTCTGTATGCCAAAGAAAGATGCTTTGGGCGAGAATCTGCTGACCTCGCCCCTGAGCACCGTTTCGGTGGCCGAACAATCCACACACTCCCATGCGAGCCCCGTAGAACCGTAGTAAACTGTCCTGGGGGCAAGTATCCGCTCCTGGACGACCCACGCCCGGGTATGGAGTGGAAGTGGTGAGAGTCCCACCCGAAGATCGATACCAACATTGGAGTTGGCTCGGACGTACCAATTGTCCCGAATTCGACATGGGCGAAAGAACAACGGGTTCCGGGCATGATCAAAGAAGCAGCCCTCGTGGGAGTTACGCGCAGTGAGGGCAGCAATTGTGCAGATGGAATTGGCGTAGATTTCGCCCATTATTGCGGATGAGGAGCGCCAGTCGGAGGGGGAGTTTTGGATGATACAAAGGGAGTCGATCCAGAGGTATTGGTAGCTGTCACGGAGCCCTTAGAGCCACGGTCATGGGGCAAGGAACATTGGTGCGCACCCTAAACGCCGAGTGATGAGAATTGCATCCCGAAACGTGTTCGGCAGGGTAGACATTGGTATCCCGATTGTTAGACTGTTGATGTTCTCCACAAGAAGCCGAAGGATATCGGCTCCACCCCAGCAGTGACTGAGCGTCAAGTACTCCAGCCCCACCTGATTCAATTCCTGTGTGGTTACAAGCCTAGGCACCGCCCCACTATCGCCCCCAACATCGATGAGCCGGCTGGGAGTGCTTGACGTCCGTGCTGCCCTGGCCGCCTCCGTGCAGTTATGATGTTGTTGCAAACATTGTCGTAGCCATTCCTGAGCGAGAGAGAAAGATGCTTCAGACGCCAGCGACTTTGCAATTTGTGCATTATCGTAGCTGCTCTGGATCGGAAACGAGAATTTGGCATCGGGGGATGCACCCGCGGTGGGGGTTTCCACGTCGTCACATGGGACTATCGCCAGCTCACCAAGCCTCTGGTTACCTGTTTCCCCGGCCTGGATCGAAAGCGTGATTCCACCAGATCGCGAAACTTGAAGCTTGACATTGATGGGCCCAGTTGTTGGCTGCTGCCCCTGTTGTCGAATCTGTCCGAGGAGAAGAGAACAAAGGTGACACCCTCCACTGGCTGAAGATACTTCGAGTGCTTTTCGATCTGGGTAGTAACGGAAATCTTCTGAACCCCGGGAAGGGTGCTGGAGGAGCTGAGAGGTGTCAATAGATTCTGGCAGAGGAGGCACAGAACGTGCTCTACTGCCAGTGAGTTGACAGCTGTATTGGTAGCATCAACAAGTTCTCTCTGCGCAGACCTTGAGACAATTGATGTGGTTCCGTTATCGACGTTTGCTTTGGGAGTCTTGGTAGGGACGTGTGGCGAATCCTACTCGGCAGAGGAAGTCACCGATGAAGGACACTAAACGTTGGACTTTACGTACCTGGTGGATCTGGTGGCCCGAGATTTTTGGTCTGTTGGAGATATGCGCGGGCGCAGGAATCGGAGCTTGTTTAGCATTTCGAGCAAAGCGCTCCTGAAATGCCCTGGAAAACCTGCGGCACCAACCAAGCAATTTGCCCCCGATGGACGACGCCCACGAAGATATGCGAGAAGACCACCAGAAATTCCTTCTCCACCAGCCCTCCGTACGACGAATATCGGGCCCAGTCATCGAGTGGACTCACAAGGACAAATGACTAGGGATCGAACAAAGATGGCGTGGACAAGGCATGCCATCACCATGAGGCATTACTCTTCGTGACCGGGCTCCGACAATTATTTGAAGTCGTTTCTTTTCTTTGGTGTCTTGCCCCATATGGGCGCGAAGTCTTGATACTTGGAGGTCGATCCCAGGACGGGACGCGAAGGACAGCCCATTGAACTTATAGTTATACAGAAGGTCTGGAGCTATTAAGTTAACCTTTGAACAACACATGAGATGGTTGTAAGGCGGGAAGAGACAGCGGTCACAGCAGACCCAGAGACAAGCCTGGGTTTTTAGGGAAGGGATGCTACTGGCAGTCGGCGGCGTCCAGCCTGAATGTCCTGGACGTTTTGGACTCGAGCTAGAGTTTTTACAAAGCTTCCCATGACGAGCGCTCCCGCTGGCGGTACTTCACTTACCGTGGCACGTCACATGGTTGCTTTCCGTAAAGCTACCCAAACGCTGAAGCGATATTACGAAAACCTGCGGGAGGCGCCTCTCTCGACTTCTACATTTGCCACCCCTTATATTTTCCCGTACCCATCGAGTTATAATTCGCTTCATGGAGAGGCGACAAAGCGTTTCCAGTATGTGACGGAGCTGGAGGCGGACAAGCTCATCTTCTCCGCCACTGAAGAGGGAGGCGATCGTATCTGCGTCAAATTCGTCCAAGCTTATTCGCTCGATGCCCATGAACACCTTGCACGTTTGGGATGTGCCCCGGCCTTACGAGGATTCAAAAAGATGGCTGGTGGTTGGTCTATGGTGGTCATGGATAGGCTCCCTGACGAACTTGAGACGTTGAGCGCCCGCAATAAACCGCTCCCCTCTTCTGTCTTCGCTGACATATCCGCAAAATTGGAATTGTTCCACAAGGCGGGTTTCGTCCATGGTGATATCCGTGATACGAATATCATGCTGTCCAAATCGGACGAGACCCGGTTCATGATCGTCGACTTTGAGTGGGCCGGGAGGACTGGGGAGGCGCGATATCCATCTTGCGTGAATTACATCGACATAAAAAGGCCACCGGAAGCCCGCGATGGGAAAGAGATCTTGGCGGATCACGACATTGCTATGCTCAGATGGATACCGCGACTCAAGTCTTACATATTATCACCTGTGGTTCCCAAACTGTGGGTTGCATTAGAATCACTGGCAATCTATTAGGCCGTTTCACGGTACGTTTGTTGAGCCGTTTTTTCGTTCATTTTTCGGAGGGTACCGAAACGACCGGGGTGGGTAGCCATAGATTCAACATAGAGAAAAATGACGGAATGTAGACAGTCTGTAGATAGCGCCAGTTCCCTGCGGTTCCCATGTACAGTCGTTTGCACTTTGATTTACTAGATGGTACGAGACGGTAGAGGAGACACGACACCGGACTTCGTGCTACTCGGCTTCGATTGGGCTGGTCGGGCACGGAAGACCTATTATCCCATGTATGTCAACCGACACCAGATCCACCGTCCTGATGGCGCGCGGCATGGGACAGAGACGTTATTTAATGACGGTGATGTGGAGGTTAGTCTCGCATTGGTCTACTCCACCCAGTCCTTGTCTGGCGTTTCTAGATGACACTTGGTTGCCAGTGGTCGATAACATTCACAATTCCAGCACAATACTATCAATCGACCCAGTGCCGAGCGAATCCGTGAGGAACTTGGTTGAGTTTTGATTGTTGGGGCACTGCCACACTACACGAGTGAGTTTTGATCTATTTCAGTTCACCGTGACATGGACATAGACATTAGACACAGTGGCAGACACTGAGTGCCGTTTCGACGTGTCTATATGGCTCTCGGCGTCCACACACTGTTGGGAGTCCATGTATATAGAATCTCAGTCGCTCGCACTCACCGGCTGCACCCCACGCTGCTGCCTGGGGGTATGACCACAGAGCCCGCCGCTAGGACGAACGAGAGGGCTGCGACGCGCATGGTATTGTATTTGGCGGGGTCAGTAAGGCTAGCGTTGGACGTTGAATGTACGGCGGGGCTGCCTAGGTGGGGGTATATATACCACCAGAGGCCAGGGTGGCCTTTATGCGATTCTGAGAGGAACAAGGACAGCAGCCGCCGAGACAGCGACGCTTTCGTTTCGATGCACTGGGAACAACTTCAACATGAAAGGACACAGAAAGGACACCCAGGTGTCTGGGCACAGCCACCGGTACCAGTACTGCTTCTTGTTAATTAACGTTAACATTGTTATCGTGGCCAAGGCCAAGTCATGTTCAAGTTCAACTTTGACTTGGAGGAACTTGAGGACACGGGCGATGCGTCCACGGAGAACACGATCGCGATCGACGAGGACGTCCGGCCGGGAAAGTTGGGGGACGTCCCGTCGCAGCATCCGTTCGCCGAGATCCACCTCGAACATCTGGTTCGTAGATCTCATCATCCGTCCTGTGCTGTCCTCGTGCTCACAAAGATACCAACTCGTCGCCTCACAAAAAACACTCGCCTCCAAACCCAATCAATCCCGACCCCAAACGTACTTACTTAAGCCCAGCTAGCCGCCCTCCCGCCACTCATATCCTACTCTCCCCTCGCCATCCCGCTCTCTTGTGGGAAGACGCTCTCGCTCGCCCGCCGCGATCTCTTCGATGCGCGCTTCCAGCTCATCTCCGAAGGTGCCAGCGACGAGTGCGCTGGTGACGAGGGCGCTGGCGAGGGATCCGCGCTGCAGTTCCTCGATGCCCCGTCGGACCTCGTGCCCTTTGTCTACGAAGGCGGCCTCAAGACCTGGGAATGCGCCCTCGATCTCGTGCGCTACCTCGACAGCACAAGCGCCCTCGACCCCGTCCAGCCTCACGCAGAATCAAAATCAAAATCAAAAAAGAAAAGCCGACGCATTTTGGAGGTGCGCCCCCACCTCCCACCCCCCGCCCCGAATATCACTCACACTCGTGCTGATTATTGTAGATCGGCTGCGGGACCGCCGTGCCCTCTCTATACCTCCTCCACAAGATCTTCGCCAAAACGGAAACGGAAACGGAAACGGAAACGGAAACGGACATCCACCTGCAAGACTACAACGCGTCCGTCCTGGAGCTCGTCACGCTCCCGAATGTCCTCCTGACGTGGTGTACGTTTCCCTCCCTCTCTCCTCCCCCTTTCCCCCCTCCCCCTTTCTCTTTCCCTTTCTCATCCTCCCCCCGTCTCTCGCACCCAAGCCTAACGCCATCCACAGACCTCTCCCCAGCCTCCGCATCATATCGCACGTCAGCGTCTTCCTCCTCCGAACCCACATCCTCCCCACCCACTTCCCCACCCGCACCTTCGGAACCAGACTCGGACTCAGAACTAGCGATCACCCCCGCCCTCCTGGCCGCCTTCCAGGCCTCCCTGCGCGCCCACAATACGCACCTGCGCTTCTTCACCGGCTCGTGGGACGCGTTCGGGCGTGCGCTGGGGCTGCAGGGCGGCGGGGATGCGTGTGAGCTGGGGATATCGGACAGGGCGTGCGAGCTGGGGCTACCTTACGACCTCGTGCTCACCTCGGAGACGGTCTATCGCGCGGAGTGTCTCCCGGGGCTGGTGCGCCTGATGCGCGGCGCGTGTCGTGGCGTAGGCGGGGCATCTAGTGGTGGGGCGGCTAGCAGTGCTGGTGGGGCATCCAGCGGCGAGGGCGTGGCATCTAGCAATGCCGGTGAGGCATCTGGTAGTGAGGGCGGAGCAGGAAACGGAGACGATCCGCCGCCGTACCTCTGCCTCGTCGCGGCGAAGGTGGTGTACTTTGGCGTCGGGGGCGGGGTTGCGGAGTTCGTGAAGTGTGTGGAGGAGGGCTGCGGGGGTGCGAGTGAAGATGTAGGTTCCAGTGCCGGTGCCGGTGCGAGTGAAGGTGCATTTGAAGGTGAAAGTAAAGGTAAAGGTGCGGGTGAAGGTGGTGGGAGGCTCGGGACTGTGCAGAGTGTGTGGGAGCGGACGGGCGGTGTTGGCAGGCGCGTGATGCGTGTGCTGTGGGATTGATGGTGGGGGGTGGGGGATGGGTATTGGTCGATGGTCATGGGGTGTGAGGATGTCTGGGGCGTCTGTTGAGACGATAAAAGGCACTGTGCCCGCCGCTCGCTCGGACACCGACTATAGTCCTGGTGCTAAAGGGCCGCCGTGACAGTCGTTTCATTCCGCATCCGTACGTTGGAACGCCTTCACAAAAATTTATAATGTTGAACATCTGCCGCAATGTAAGAGCCAGAGGCAAGGCCAAATCAGATAGCAACGGCGGCAAGATTGCTGCGCGATCCCGCACGGGTATCTATAGACCTACATTTCATACTCAAACTACTTCTGCGAGCGGATAGCATGGTTCGCAGCTACGCCCGTGCCACCCCACACGTCCCGCAGTACGATGATGGAATCCCCCCGTAACCCTTAGTCAGCTCGCCGGAAAGAAAGGAGTGGAAAGAGTGTCTCTAGAAGAAGGATCTTCTACGCGCTCTGCAGCGCCGACATCTAGGACATCTCCAGAGGACTATCACAAAAGGCTGAGATACACAGAAAACGAGTACATCAACGACTATTGTTGCTCACTCGAGGGGATGGTGCCCATGTGTCCGGGTCCGGCGACGGTGAGAGCCTGCCCGCAATGCGCCTTCGGACAGGTAGCTCGTGGCGCTCAGAAGCGCTGTTGGCGTTATGAGCCACAAACAACGCCGTAGAAACTTGATGGACACGAGTCGAATCCCTGGAGATCACAAGCCGAGCGTTCAACGTTGCCAGCAGACAGTTAGCGTACCTGATACAAATATGAGTGCGGGAGAGAATCACAGGAATAACATCTCATACAATCTCGATATCGAGAAGTACCTGGAGTGATAGAAGGGGGTAAGCAGTGGTGAATGTTCATCTATAACAAGACTTACACGGAGAGATGGACAAAGTCGCCCAGAAATCGAAAGAGAAGTAACTCGAATAAGATAGCGACAGTGGTCACCATCCCTGTCTCGATAGTCAACTTCACAAGCTTGAGAACCAGTGAGTGAGTCTCCCGAAAGCCAGTCCGCGAGTTCTTGAGAAGCTATGCATCTGCATTAAATCTGGATCGAGCCGGCACCGTTGTCCTCCACTCACCCATCGCGTGGTCTCAAAAGTTATCATCACATCGCAGATAAAGCTCCCACCTAGCCAACACTGCAGATTAAATATCAATCAAAGGGCCAAGAAGTAAAATACGAAGACGGCACACATACATATGTCAAAAGGCTCCCTGCGACTTCACCCTGAACATTGGCAGTGCAGACCAAGATTCAGCTATTGACTTACAGAGAAAATAGCATCACTGACTATACTGATGATTACAAGCAAGCA
The DNA here is from genome assembly GCA_021014945.1 of Leucogyrophana mollusca. NCBI lineage: Eukaryota > Fungi > Basidiomycota > Agaricomycetes > Boletales > Leucogyrophana > Leucogyrophana mollusca. The sequence continues at coordinate 1,505 of MU266753.1, read as the reverse complement.
TTGTGCGAGAGATACCTGCCTTAGATGAGGAACGGGGTGGTGTGATAATTAAAATCCAGACATACCGCCATAACCAAGATTGGTACGTATAGGGACTTCCCAATTACCCAGATCCTCCAGGAAAAAAAGCCATGTACAAGGAATGATACTAAGGATTGCTGTTAGCAAAGCCGTTGTAATGACACATACCACAGGGATTTACATACTGAGACCCGTGAGTACAGACAAACCCATCCACCAATACCCCTCCACTTCAGGGGAAAGCCAGGTAGTCAGAACGCATAAGAGGCAGTGCATCTCAGAACCAATCCATATCGCACACAACCCCAAGGTACAACTCAAACACTCCAAAAGGACAATGAACCACACTGCGCAATAACCACATATTTCAGAAAACCTCATAATGCGGCCTCTGGGCTCACCATAGGCTTTCATCCAAGACGAATCTCCTGGAAATCTTGTGTGATAGATGACTTTGAGGCAATTAAGTAACTCGTTATCCGTGCAACGATTGAACTTGGGCTCACACATCTGGGCAAGAAGGATGCCGAATAAACCAAGACTGATGGCATAACCAAGTGCCTATAGTACGAGCGTGTCTCGTGACTTGATTGCCAGGAAAGGAGGAGAGAGGTACGGACAATCGGTGCGTCACTTCATTGCATTGTGTACCAGCGTCAATTGAGCCAAGCAAGCAAGGTTCTGTGGTAGCTTCAAAGTTGCAACTCACGATGTCGTTAGAGAACTCTCGCCTGGCCTCAGCAGCACTGCTATGAACTCATCAGAGCTGCAACCATAGAAGTGAGTACCAAGCAAACCAATGCATCGACAAAAGCTTACGGGTAGCATACAAGGTTGTCCATGAGTGAGTACGATTGTGCTCAGAACAAATGATGGGGCTGCGCCTTTTCTAGTGGCAAACTCGATATCTTACCACTGCCTTAACTTGATATGCCTACCACTGCCTTCGCTAATATTGGCACGAAGTGTGAGCGTAACAGCTTGACATCACTCCACGACTCCCATAGCAGGATCCTACTGGCTGATGCTGGGCCGCCGAATTGTTGTACTATCAGTGCTGTCCCGGGCTGCTGTGATGCAACAATCCGAACACACTCATGGAACAGGACCGGATGCAATGATGCGGCGAAGTGTAAGATGCAACAAAGCGGAGTTATAATATGTAAACAGAGATATGTCACCTGGGTTGCCCAATAAGTCAGCCTTATAATACTGGCCGAGCACGTGTCTCGGCCAGTATTATAAGGCTTACTTGCCGAAATACCCAACACCAGCATTAACTCTGGCCCCAAATATGCTAGATACTTGTGCGAGGTAAGTACCTTCCCTCGATATGGTAAGACCATGCCAAATACGGTAAGATGCCGCGCGCATTTTTCCGAGCGTTGTCGGGAGGCTCGAGCTCACTGTTCTCGACAGTGAGCTCGAGTATTTCACCAATTCTTCACCTTTTCCCCTAGTTTCTTTTGCACCCCACACTGTAT
>MU266752.1:0-16864 GCA_021014945.1 Leucogyrophana mollusca | reverse complement strand
AAAGGTGTATTTAAGGATCACGTTGTCAACTGGTGCACTGAACTCATAGGAAAGGACGAACTGGACTCACGATTCAAGGCAATGACCGACCATGCAAGGCTCAGATGTTTCAAGGACGGGATTTCGAGAGTCAAACAGTGAACTGGTACCAAACACAAGGAGATGGAGCGCGTATTCCTGGGCGCTATTGCCGGAGCAGTTGATAGTCGTGTCACGGCAGCTGTTCGAGGTGTTCTCGATTTCATCTATTATGCCCAATATTAATCACACACATCCGACACTCTCATTCGCATGCAGGACGCACTCACCACGTTCCACAACAACAAGGAAGCCTTTGTCGAACTGGGAATTCGTGAGCACTTCAACATTCCCAAGGTGCACTCTATGCTGCACTATATCCGCTCCATACAGCTGTTCGGAAGTGCAGACGGTTTTAACACAGAGTCCCCAGAGCGCTTGCACATTGATTTTGCAAAGCGCGCATATCGTGCAAGCAACCGGCGCGATTATGTTATCCAGATGACCACCTGGCTAGGTCGTCAGGAATCAATCTATATTCAGGAGACATACCTTGCTTGGCGCGGACATAGGACTTTGACAGACGTGCAGGATCCCGAGGAGGCCGACTCAGATGATTCAGACATGGAGTCCGAACTTGAATGCCGAACCGGTGACAACCTTCCAGTTGGTAACTCCCGACACGCCCCAACCCGGCCATCCACTGCTCTAACTCTGCAAACCAACGTACATGTTCGTTCGCTGACCAGGTTTGTTGCTATCAACAAATCTCGCGGGTTACTATTTACCATCCACATGCCCCCATCCCAACACTCCGATCTCTCATGTGGTAGAGAAACACGGTGCCTCTGAGCTCATACCCACTCTCCAACAATGGCTTCAAGCTCGACGACCCGATGCCATCGTTCAAAGGCTCTATCCCTTCGACCGAGTGGACGTCTATAAGTACATCTCTCTGTTGACGCCGCCTTATCCCCATATCAGCGAGACAAAGAGGATTCACAAGATACGTGTATGTCCTGAGATCCCGGCCAGAGATGCCGGCGGCAACCTACTCCAGCACACTTCGACACTGCGGTTGTCATTGAGAATGAGGATCTGTACACAGGTAGTGGGATTGCTGGTGAGTCATTGTACGCTATGATATACTGCCTGGCTGAACGTCTTACAGGCCTTCGTATTGGCCAAATCAAGGTCATCTTTACTCCCCCTCGCCATTTCGCGACAACGATGCGACCTCTTGCCTATGTCCACTGGTTCCGACCGCTGCAAACGTTCGACACAAATCTCAGTATGTTCCGCCTTGCTCGCTCGTCTCGCAATCATGCACCGAATGCGGCCATCGTGCCTGTTGACCGAATTCTCCATCCATGCCACTTAATACCGCGGTTTGGCGCAGGCGCTGCACGAACAGGAATGACAGCTTACAACATGTTAGACACCGTCGATGAATTCTATGTGAATAGGTACATAGATTTCGATTTTTTCGAGCAGTTGAGTCAATAGTCAGCAGTTGGTGCTCACAGCGGTGTTTCTGATAGCTGAAGTTGGGCTCACATCGACTTTGTTGGATGACACAGGTTACGTTCAACGGACAGTAGTGTATATTAACTCGATAGAGACTCCCTATGGTACAGTGTGCTACAGTGTGCTACAATATTGTCACAGCTAGCTACGGTGTACCACAAGGGCTACCGGACGCTACATGATCTAGCAGGAAGCAATACCTCCTCGACCTTTTTCCTGATGTGCATAGAAGCGCGAGTCACCGGCAAGCCTGTAGTCTCATGGGTAATATACTGGGATGTCATTTGCCATGCAATGGGCGATGATGATTTCGCGCCAATCCTGCTTAGATCCACTTTCACACTGTGCCTGCCTCCCCTTGACCATTTGTCCTTGAACAAAGTAAGGAATGGGCGAACATCGTCGAATGCCTTGGTATTGACAGTATTGATGAAACCCGAGACATCATACAATGCCATCCATCTTATCCAAGCGAATTGGCTCTGCATAATACTTACCGCATTGATGAATAGACCAATGATTTCATCCTTGGTTTGTGTTCCCCCTATCAGCCTATCAACCAATGCCACCTCATCAAGGATAGAGTAGCTGCCAAACCAACTGTAGTACACGTAGGCATTCTTGTATTGTAGACCACAGTGAAGTACACCCCTCATTCTTCAGCTTACGTTTCAAAGTCTACATCTTTAAGCCTCAGCATGATCAAAAGTCTTTGACTTATTGGTAGCATATATCTCTAGAGTGTTTCCCCCTCTGGCGACTCATTAGCATATCACCCTCTTGGTGTTCCCCCCCTTGGCATTCTTACTCATTAGCATTCTCCCCCTCTCGGTGACCCTCCAGCGACCAGCGTATCCCCTCTGCAATCCAGGTTCTCAGTCTCACAACTTCAGTAACAGTGTGCAGCTTGGGTGACTGGTCTCAGACCCAATCGCAATCCAGTTTACTGTTGTTCTAGTGGTCTCGATCAACAACTTCGAAGACCTTGTTTGCTTTCCAATGGCATTCATATTTGGGCAGTCTCACTTGGTTATACTTGTTTGCTGTGTACCTCGACCAGCGATTGAGTTGTATTCTACTAACTAACCCCCCTTTTCCCTCACTGACCTCAGCTGTCACTCAGTCAGGACTCAGAGATCCTTGCACCCCTCAGACTGGCTCCGCTGGTAGCCTTCCAACAAGAGACTCAACCCCTCCCTTCCTATCCCTTCCTTACATTCCAGCAGCCCCCACAGCTCAGTTGCCAGACTCGCTCGTACTCACTAGTACAATTGCAGCGCTCCCACTCTCACACTAGCAGACTGACTGTGTAACATTTTTATTATACTTATTCACTTGATACCAATAACACAACCACTTGTGGTACTGGATGATAAGTAAATGAATACAAAGATAGATCCTCTAAATAAGGTTTTTGTAGGTACTTATAGCAGATAGGAATGAATATATGAGCTGTCATCCTAAAAGGGTAACAGCCCCTTACACTCCTCCCACTAGAGTCCCTTGGGACTCTGATAGTTTTAACAGTGCGTGTCGAGACGCGCGGGTGGTGGTACAGTAACGTACTAGGCAGCAGTAGCACAGAGAGCAAGTACCACTAGGGTACTTGCATATGTTAGGTAGAGGGAAAAGAGAGAAGAAAGAAAGAAAAAGAGAGATAGATGCTACCCTAGGGTAGCATGGATGATAGAGCGCTCATGAGGGTGGGGCCTTGTTAGCGGGGACATTGGAAATGGTGTCAGTGTGAATGATGGTGAGATGCCGGGATTGATCCTCGTGGAAACCCGGCCGCACAATACACATCCCTGTATCCTCATCCGCATCCGCATCGGTTTTCTCAAACCAATGCACCACGGCACAAGGGTAGACCCCCTCTTCAAATACAAAGGGAAAAAAGGCCATTATTCGGGCAATCTCAAGCGCCCGCATGCCCTCACTGTCAGAATCAAAGCTAACAAATACGCAGTCATACTGTGCATGCTCATTTTGCCAGATGGGACATGCACAGATATGTTCACGATGCATGCTGCCGACGCCGCTGGGATCGCTAGGTGCGTAGAATGTAGCGGTTGCTGAGTTATAAACATTGATTTTGCCCTCGTATCAGGGACATGCAGCGGCCGAGACATCTGCAGGGTCACGTTCATTGTTGGGATGGAGTTGTGAAAAGAGGAAGTGACATATTAGCTGTCGGAGATGCGGGATGTTGATTTCTTCCGCCAACGCTGCAGCCGTTCGAGCACGTTTACCCTCTGTAGGATAGAGGATGTCAATCAAGGTGCAGCGAGCAGGTGAGAAAGACTTACAGTGAGTTTTGGCCAGTTGAACTCTAGCCAGTGTCGTCGGCCCTGGAATTGCTTCCCCCTTGTTGTAGAGTATCCAGTCAGCGTTGTTCAGGGGGACATCTATCCCATTTTCCCCGTCTGCATTTCCAGCCGCCATGATTGCCAATCAATAAGTGCGAACAAGCTGAGGGGGAGAAACTGACCAATAACGTTGAATAGATCAGACAGAACCGACCCCCTCAACATCCCGCGCATTTCAAAATCAACGAGTTTATCTAGCCACTGGTTCATCTCCAGCATTTGGCCAAGGGGGTTGTTCTATTGGATCGTCGCCATGGTTCTTTAATGGCTTTGATGTGTTTACATTCAGTAATTGATGAACACAGCCCGTTTGGGGCACCAAAGAGTCGGATCATGAGTGCGTAGTGGGTCATTGAGTGTTGACGTGGGAGTGAGAATGAGAATACAACGCTGGTGGTTTCAAAAATGATGTGATAGCGGTGGAACCGGTCCAGCGCGTCTTGGATTTGATACGGGGTGTCCTCTGTGACGATATTTCGATGTACAAGGTAACAGAAGTCTAAAAATACCCGAAATGTCCGGATGGCATCCGGGGGAACGTGTCCCTCGATTGCCGGTAGATAAACCTGGTTTAAAGCACGTTGGTGCATAGCCTACACTAAATAGATAGAAAACTACCTTCATAAGGGCCTTGGAATTGTCTCCTGTCCATTGTTTGAATCTGCGCCCCTCTGGAAGGTGTCGCAAGTTCAAAAACAAAGCAACGGTGGCAATTCTATATTAAGTTCATGAGGGACAGCCCGACAGCTGTCACAAGCATGATTAACTCACCTGCGGTCAATGTTGGCCATTATTTCTGATGCCCGTGCAGTATCATGTGTGATCTTGAGGTAACGTTCCACCCAATCAACGAGGTGGGCTTTGAAGACACCTTTGATGAGCTGGTGGAGTATATCTGGGGACAGCAATTGATGGATATCCGCACGGGGGAAATCATTTGTAAATGGCTAGATTGAGATAAGTGTCAACGCTGTCATGAGTAATTGATTGATCATTCACCGAAGAATGTTTCCTGAGAATATCTCCACAAACTATCTCGTCGTTGCAGAGATATTGGCCATATACTCATTATGATGTCATGATGATGTCGTGTATTACAAACACATGACTAGAATAGAATAGAATGTACTGGAACCAAGGGAGACTGAGTGGGCCATATACGATAACTCATATCTCAGTAATTAGCGGATAGAATATTATGAAACTCAGGGTTTCTATACTTTTTGAGGTGCTCTACGAGATGGGATACCTCTCCTATTTATCGGAGCAATAGTACCCTGACCTTACATGAAACCCTTTCCGTGTAGGTCACCGCACATCTTACGATATCTGAATCACATGATCACATTTGCGATTCTCTATCAAGGTGGACTCCTATCGGGACTTATCTGTTATACGGATGCAGATTGGGCCAGTGACAAAGACGACAGAAGAAGCACTACGGGCTTTGTATTCCTATTAGCCGACGCAGTGGTATCTTGACTGGTCTTCGTCTCCCTGTGTTGATGTCCTAGACACGTCAGCGTGCACGTCCTCATTGACACTGGCCTGGTTTGAACTAAACTCGGACATCAAGGCAGCGCCACTGGGAGGTGGGCTTTCGCCCGCATCTTGACCGCTTCTGATATGAGAATATGTATGGCCCACACCAAGCCCCCAGTGGTAGCGCATGAGCATATCCCGGTCTACAAACCTATGCAGATGTGAGAAAACTTACAATAAGTCAGTGAAATAAAGGGGCAGACCGATTGACGTAGTACATCTTCCAGTCCATGCCGTCTTGTGCAGCATGAGACATGGCAATCCCATCTGGATGAAGTCTGCCCTCTGCGAACACCGGAATAAGGTGGCACCCTCAGAGTACGTCAGTGGGATCCACTAAACCAAATGCATGGTCCTTTGCCATTGGAACGAATCGGATGGTGTCAAGGCGGCTTGCATGCCAGTCGGATGGGGCATGAACAACCTCGTACCATCATACCCACAACACTTCCACACGTCGAGCGTTGTAGTCGAGTGAACCAGGTCCAATGTAGACGGCGTTTACATGGTAAATACCAAGTACTTGAGCATACAGAAATGACTGCTGTGGTGATGTGTCGTCTGCGTCTGATTGGGAATCCGAAAGCAACATGATGTTGCGGTGGTCTGTTCTAGGATTCACAATGTCCTGTCCGCGACGGACATCGTAGCTCGTGTAGTTGATGCGGCAGAGATTGTGCCAATACATGTGATCGTGCTTGAAAGTGACATAGTTCAACTGGGTCAAGTGGCCTTCGTCCTGCACCCTTGGACTAGTGGTAGCCTTGAGAACTCGACAAAGTTTATTTGTATCACTGGAGGAACGATCTGCAATGTGATAAGATCAAATACGGGGGAGGATATGATGTTTTAGCTTGAGCAAGAAGTCCTTTCAAAGTCAATGAAAGATGAGTATATATCAGGATGGAAGGGGTGTGAATACGATACCTTGGAGGCCGGATCATCCGACGATCTGTGTTTCAAGACACTCTCCGGGTAGTTTTGAGATTTTCCAATGAAATGGTGTGCTTCTGGCGCATTTGGCTCGAGATCATTTTTCGGGGAACAGGACTGGTTCGAAAACCCCAACTTTCGGCGAATGCGCTGAATGCGGGCTTGGCGGCGCTCAATACAAGCAAGCTGTTGTAGGTACAGCTTACAACTGGTTCTGGCATACCTGCCTTTCCCGTTGCGGTGCTCTAACTCTCCCTAGCGAAGGCTGTCAGCAATGTTACGGGGACTCTCAGGCGCGACACTTACAGCTTGTGTTGAATACAAATCAGTGGTACCATATCACCTGATTTGATTCGGGTAGTCCCCAAGTGTGCGCAGCAAACTCTCTGAGCTGTGAAGTCTTCTTGGCTGGTTGTTTTGGAGCGGAGGTTGATCCAGTCGGCCCGTCTGGCCCAGACTGATCTTGGAGTTTTGATTTTCGCTGCTGAATTTCACGACGCTGGCGTGCGGCGGCCTCCTTGGGAAGTTCTGTAGTGCGATAGCTCGGGCATACATCCCTAGCAAAGGCACAAAGCTGTTGCCCGAGGGTTACAGTAACTTCGTCCATAACTTTGAGTGTATCTTCCATATGCAGACGAAGCTTGGCAAGCCCATGCCAATGAGCCAGAACAAACAGAAATTGAGTTATCGCTGAGTTATCTGGTTGTGGGATCAATCTGTCAAACACTGGGATGGCACACTATGGATTTGGGACGCGTTAGTTCAGCCGTGATTCAAACCAGTAAATAGCCGGTAGACTGACCTGTAAAAGGTCTTCGAAGTCACGAGCCGCCAACCTCTTCATGTCAGAGGAATTGGCAGAGAAGCGCTGAATTTTATCTTTTCTGAAGGTAGGAACGTGGCGGTAACTGAGCTTTATTATGAGTAAGAATTTGCAGTGCAGCAGAAATATCACTCACCGTAAGTCGAGTTCATCAAGTAGACCCTTCTTCACAGAATTTAGAATCCGGAGAAGGTGAATGAACACCGCTTTCCACACCCCGAGGTTGAATTCGTGCAGGAGATCAACGACCAACATTGCAAAGAGATTGAATCCAAATTCTGTTAATTTTTCGGGGGGAGCATTCTGGGTCGTTTTCAGAAACGAAGGCGGGCCATCACGCAAGGTCAAATCACGAACCAAAGTTGGCACCAAAGATTCTGGTTTAAGCAGCTCTTCTACTTTGGGTGTGTTTACTGCATAATTTTTCTCATAGATAAGCTTGCCTGAAATCTTAATCTTCGACTGGTGAGCATCGTTGTCAACGTGAGCCAGAAGGTCTCGCTGGAGCATATCCCTCTCTGTCCCCATGTCAGAAACACAAACCATAGGGATTAGGCAGCGTGGACAAGGGACATGTGATATGGTTCGTAATTGTAGTGACGACTGCGCTGCGGGTCCGACAGGGCTTCCTTGATGATGCCAACAAGAGTCCGGTGATATAGGTCGACGGTGTGGTACACCTTTGTTCCGGGGCTATTGGTTCTGCTATGGAATGGCACTGAATCACCACAGGAGTTTTCTTCCAACCTGCATCTTCGTCAGCCCACTCTCCCAAATCAGACTCGGAATTGCCGTCAAAGTCTGTTTTCCCAAGTTCTCTGTCAATCTCTTTCCAGTTGGCTTGTTTGACATCCTTGGGACGGAAATCGGGGTCTCCAACAACATTAAGCAACTGCTTGAAATTTTCCTGGGACTTCTGAATGCCTTCATTCCAATACCAGTTACCAAGGTGAAATGAGCTGGAATTGGGGTAAGGATGGAAGGGATTTCGAGGGTTTTCCGAGTCTTTGTCAGGCGCTGTAATTGGTGGAAGCCGCAGCTCACGTTCATTGGGAAACCCATCAGGGTCGTCGGGATCATGGGATGGGAGCTCATGTGCGTAGTATTGGCAAATGAGACCAAAGGTATTGCATGGTGCTCGAAAGATGTGATGAATGCGAGCGCGGAGGGACTGGTCACGATGTTGCCCATTGGAGACGGGAGACGCCGGCCCCCCCAAGGCAGGCTGCGACAACGCAGAAGCTTCTGGTGCATCATCTGGGGAGGAAAGATAGAGGGGTAACGATGACTCGGGGAGCTGGTCTCTGAATCGTTTGGGAAGACAGCAATTTTGGCGTCGTGGTCTGCGCTGAGCGAGTGGTGTTTCGTCGTCCATGCCATCACCCTGCTAGTTGAGCGGTGAAAGGTTAGGTAGTTAGTCAATTATTGCTTTACTATAAAATGATGCAACGCACTGGGAATGGTACGTCAGGCTCCAGCCCCGTCGGATGATCTTGTGTGCCCAAGTCCACGTTTGCCATCAAAGTCGGTCCATCATTGTGACTTGAAGACAAGCCCATTTCGACTGGATCTGTTGTCCTGCTTGACCCAGCCTCAGCAGGCTGCGAGCCTAGCTGATGAGGCAAAGAAAGCCGCCTTTTCTTTGCGGACCATGCATCCTTCGCTTTTGCGAGGGCACTAGATAGCCACTTCTTGCCTTTAGCGCATCCTTTCTCGTGCCTACTGTAATGGGTGACCACAGTAAACGTTTTGTAGCAGCTTGGACATGTTTGACTGAAATTGGTAGTGCCGGTGTGAAGTTCCATCAAATAGAAAATGCGGGACTGGGGATGGATTCAACTTGAAACGCATTGCCAAAATTCGCCCCGCACATGCTTTGGCAAATGTTAATGTTAGTGCCGCGGTGGGAGTGACGATGACAGTGCCGAGCCGAACCGTTATCTCGTTTGTCCGAGTCCTGTGGTGGTCATAAGCATCTTGGGAGTGCATAGTTGAGCTTAATCGCGAGGGCTTCCTTAAGGTTGTACTCTACTGTTCCGGGCTCAGGCACGAACGTCAACAAGAAACTGCGTGATTCTTTTGGCGTTGACTATGAGCGATGGCGCCCCCAGAATTTCAGGGTGATGGTGTCGAGGTTGGATGCCAGAGGGCAAGTACACCTTTAAGAGTCTCTGAATCTATTGTGGTTCAAAGATTAAATCAGAAACGCCAGCTCGGTGGATTCAGGAGATGTAATGACAAACCATTATCTGTATGCCAGAAGGGCAGGCAAGGGAAAGATCTCCTGGTTTGAGACGGCAGAAGAGTGGGGAAGGATACTCGCTGAAGTGGTATAAGTCGAGAGAGAGACTTAGACCTGCCAGATACATTGTGCAGGGCCTCGGTGGAGGGAGGTTTGAGGAACCCTTCATCAATCACATAGCTGGTCACTTTGTCGCCAAAATACTCGTCGGGACCCGCATGAACTGGGCCAACAAGCTAACGGTATCATTGAGCGCTCATTTTCAATGTTCTGTCTGAAATTTAACTGTAACTCACGTTATTCAATTGTCGCAGTGATGGTGGCGAAGCGTGAAAGGTCGGAAACCCTTTGATGGCTGACCATGTAGTCAGCTGCTGGACTTGCGTCACCACATTCAGGCAATCCTCATTGCTTGGGGGAGCACCGGTGGCATTGAAATAGCTTGCGCCTAACCGTGGATAGCATCCCTTCTTCGCCAGCACATAACCCGTGGTGCTTTCTAAGTCCTCCCAGAACTCTGTTTGAAGAAAGTCGATCTACAATTTATTGTCAGTCTTGGATTTGCTGACGTGTGGTCTGGGAGACTGTGATACTTGCATAACCCAACATATATGGCCCCTCCCATTCAAGACTCTGAACTGGGTTTCCTGGAGTGTGGTGGGGTTGGGCTGTTGCAATGGAACATTCAAGTCTATCCAACGGGCCCTAGCTTGCTTTTCATCAATCCCAAGTAAAACATATACAGAAAGCCCACTATCGTTTGCCAATGGTCAAGAGGAATTTCAGATGGAGAAAACTGATCGCCGCAGACAAGACAGCATAGTCTTCGAGCACCGATCCAAACCTGGAAGTTGGCCGGTGAAACCTGTTTCATGAAGGTAAGGAACCTGCTTGTAATCCATTCTATATCAAAAGTCAATAATCGTGACCTGGATCGCAATCACAACAGAATGGCGAAGTGTAGCATACCTGACGGTGTTATGCGTCCTCCGGAAATGATATCATCTTTCTCGATATACGGGTTACTGAGCTTGGTGTGTTCTTCTTCGAGAAGCTGAGCAATCAGTACGGTTTTTTCTGGAGAAATAATATCAGGTAACTCTATGGCACCACATTAAGTACGAGTCAGGCGTACCTCGCTGAGAGCGGTCAACTAGCCACTTGTTCTGCGTGCCCTGTTGCCCTGGGCCGGTGAGGGATGCTTTTACATTGACGAAGTACACTTCTAACGCTGCGGGCTCTACAGGCGCGGTGGTGGGGTCATGGTCAGGGGCCATCAGGTGTATTACTAACTCACCATTGTCTCCCCCGTTCATGTAGTAGATGTCACCGCTGGCTTCCTGGTGAGGAGGTGGAATTTGCGGCATATCGGCCCCCTGCAATTGCCCGGGTACGGACTGCATATTGCCATGTTGATTAAGTTGATTGAGGGTGAGGAGTTGAGGATCAATGCCTCTGATGTGCTGGAATCAGAGTCATGACACCAAGAAGTCAAGGGATACTTACAGCGGGAGGTGTGCGGGTGGCCATTCATGGAGGGGGAGTACGTGGTGGTTGTAAGCATCTATTCGCTTTCATTCAATTGGTATCTAAATGATATTTTCAAGGCAACACACTGTAATCTTCAGCACCATGCATGCCCATGAAGTCGTGAAAATCTTGAAACATATTATCTTCAGCGAAACTGCGAGGGTGCTGGTGACTACGCTCGAGGGTATCTGCATCCCACAACTCCATGGCTGTTGTGATTAGCTGCGGCTGCGTGATTGTAGTAGATTCACCGTCAGTGCCGCAAATGGGGACACAGTAAAAGCTACCGAACCTGCGATCGTTATCATGATGATTTTCGAACATGAGTCCCTTAAAATCCTCGGAGATGACCTGACGATAGTATAGTTTGAGCCTTCGATTGTTATTGAAGTTCGAAGCTTGAAGGCTCTGTTGGAGTGACCGCAGCTGTGACTATACATGTTATCAGGATGCGGCCAATACTATATCTCAGCACTGTCGGGGTTACAACAGTGACCCTCAAAAACTCACGAAGTTCCCACAGTTGGACATCTTTCTTGAACTCATACCAATATCTCTCCCAAGCTTCTACAAATTCTTAAATGGCCTCGGTCTCCACTGCCAGCTCCCCCACTGTCGCATCTCATGCTGGCTCTGACTTTTCTGGTCAGCGACCCGTAGGTACTTCCCCTATAATTATTGACTTCTTTTAATTCAAGGAGCATCTCCATCTAGGTGATGGCGATCAATATTTCTGACCCCAGTGTTGCATTGACACTGCAACAGTTTTCGATGCTTGTAGAGGAGGAGAAGAACTCAGAGTTACACCTCTTCGACGTGCGAGCTGAGCGCTCAAGACTCAAGTCTCAGCTTTTCGGCAGTCAGCGCGGTCATGCACTGAAGTGCTCCATCGAGACCCAGGAGGGTATTAAGAATATCCTAAGTATACTGGACTCCTTGGGTGTAGTGCCCACTTCGCCGCCTGTTCGGAAGCGTATGGCACAGGATCCCCATGGGGTTTTGCGACAAGTTGTTATGGCGTACAATACAACCAATAACACAGCTTGTGTTGTCTGAGGTGAGTACTGTGTCCGCACCGGCTAGGACTGACATGAGCTAAGGGCAGACCAGCAGCTGGGGCGTTCTTGACTATCAGGCCTCGTGAAATGTATTCGCAGCTCTTGGATTTTTAGTTATTTGCTCATCGCCTGAGTCATATCTTAATGTGAGCTCAGTTTTTCGCTTCTGTATTGGCTCTGTATTTGTGCAGTAGTAGTAGTATCTAGCTTATACCGATAGATGCACTACTATCCCTTGTGCCATGATGAAGTGGTTTCGCAATAGAAATTCCACAATGGTTGAGCATTACTTCCTTCTCTTTGACAGCTTCCAGCAAAGCAGCCATGCTATCAGTCGGCCCTGAAGCGAAGTAGACTTAAGCTGTCGAACAGTCAGTATATTTCTCTGCATTATACCTGAATCCTTATGGCTTGCGCTGTACCACTGGGGGTGCGGCATTGGTCACATTTCAATTATTCCCATGCCAAAGGGGCTGCCAGCAGTAGTAGCCAACATGGCCTCAAACACTTGGCTTCGATGAAAATGTGCATGGTGACCTTTTTGGGCATCAGCATCGCCCGGGAATGGACACCCTCCATCCACAATGCTGGTCTTGAGTCATCCAGCGCCATCAGTAATTTGTAAGTCGGTATCGGTAAGTCAACTTCAAGCGCTCAAGCGTCAGTTTTACTGACCTTTCCCATCAAGTACCACCAATCAAACTGCCTTTGGCTCGCCGTCAAGATCCTTTCGACGGACATGAGCAGTTCATGCACACGTCGAAGGTCATCTGCGATTTCCATAGTCGCATACAATATTATCCACCAGTGAAACAAATGCACGAACGACAACCAAACAAGACAAAACATAACTGATTGGAGTCATCGGCCCTATCTTCAAGATGCTACCGTAATGCTTTAACATGCCGCGCACATCATCTGGAAGCTCCTGGTCCCAATCCACCAGCAGCTCCTCAACAGGCAAAAAACCCAACTCACAGAACGCTGCTGCGATGGCCATCGCTGCAGGTTTTGGTAACCTCGCGAGTCCACCAGGTACAGAATTCCTCACCGGTCCTGGATCATTGATGGCACCCTCGAGCTCTGCGTCAACTGCCCCCTTCAATTCGTCCATCGCCTCCTCGTTTATCACCTCCCGCACTCAGTCCGCCACCAACAAAGCTTTCAGCCGCGCCGCGTCATCTTCCACAAGTTCCCCAGAAGAACCGATTAGCATTGCGGTGGGGAAAACCCGCCGGGAACGGGAAGAGGCATACTCGGACCTAGCACTCACTCCTTGACGCACGAAACAGTTGAAAGTGTATGCGAGAAGCGGAACAACTTGAAGGAGCACGCCGACCCGAAAAAAACTGATCGAGTCTAGTGACTTTCAGGTAGGCGTCGGCTTTGGAAGCTCCAACCGGATATTCGCTCATATATATTAGTGATAGGCAAATTAGCTTGGTGACTCTGTTGTATTTCCAGTTACTAGACCTGCAAGAGTTTCCCAGACGAAAAGCACCCCCCAAGCTGCTCAAGATGTTGAGTCCCGCATTGGCAGACAACCCTTCACGATAACCTCATTTGCCAGTGGTAGATTATATTGTACCTCTTACATTTGCCTATGAAAGACTGCCGATAAAACAACTGAGTGGGCTTGAAGATCCCGAGTCACCCGGCGATGTGTCCCAGAATGGCAAGTCATCATACATTCTGTGTCTACGCTCCAAGTCCACTAGTCTGTGGTGAAGGGTCAGCCTTGGCCTTACTTGAAGGTGAGTTTTCTCTATTGTGATTGGTTCGGATGGCTCTCACTCCGAGGATTCTTTGTGTAATACCCCTGAGGTTACCATGACAGAACACACACAAGCTCTCACGTTCAGTCCGTATTATGTCCTTACAGCAGTATGATGCGGCCGGGTATAAAGCAGACTGCTATTGCCTCAGATTCTGCAACCCATCTTTATTCCCTACTCTTACTACCTTTGCCACCACAAATAGTATGGATCCATCAATCCAGGACTCTACCTGTCGGGGGCTTCACCGCCCCATCTTTCGACTCAATTATCTTGACCTTGCAGGAGACTTGGGTAGTGCGGTGAGTTGGTCCTTGAAAAACTCTTAACGAACCGTTCACTTAATTTTTTTTTCTTAGCGTGATCATTTCACGGTCCAATTTCATGCCATCTCCGAGTTCTTGGGCCCAACTCAGGGTGGTCGTAGTGGTCGTGGGGGAGGGCCCGGGAGTGCTGGTTGTGGGGGAGGGCGTGCTGGTTGTGGGGGAAGGCGTGCTGGAAATGGGTACCAAGGAAGGGAGCGTCTGATGTTGCCCAATACCACGACGATGGCTGTGGCATCTCACCCTCTTGATCAAGGACAAATGGATGTCATCAATGCAATGTATCACCTCCTCGAGACGCGCATTGTATTGCAGCTCCGAGATTGCTGGTACGCTAATTTTCTAGCTGATGCTGTCTAACATATCAGTCAGTGCGATTGAGCTGCTGTCCCTCACTTTCGACACTAACACAACCTGGCTTGGTTGCAACAGGTACTTGCATGCTTCGTAGCTTACATTTATATATACTACTTCTACTTGCCTGGTCACTTGCTAGAAAGAATCTACTTGGTGCTACTTGTAAGCAACTTATTGACTTAGCCACTTGCGACGAAAAGCAGAAAACTTTCAAAGTGGCAAACAAGGTCGGTTAAGGATTCGAGGGCTTGTTGAAAGTTAAATAATTATTTTGAGAAATTACTGATGTTGCTAGAAGTCGCCCTCTCTAACTCTGACGGTTGTGCCTCTGCAACCAGCAGACTTAACTCATACGATAACTCCAACACCCTCACTTCTGCGTCCGCCAACTGTTGGCGGGCGTCTGCCAGTTGCTTGCTAGTGGCAGCCAGCTCAAGTTCAAGCTTGACAGCTGTCTTGGCCAAGAAATCGAGCTCTTTGGTTTGTTGGTGGCAACCGTCACAGTGGTGATCGCTGTCACCTGTGTGCTGGTGAGTACAAATGTATATGCGACGTTCAACCACTGGCAGCTCCCCATGACACGCACCGGCCTTGATTACAAGTTTTGCCCTCCATAGCTTGGAGGGGCCCTGTAATTATAGCTGAGTTGGTATGATGTGTCTGGAAAAAGCCTCAGTGTGGGAACCTACCACCATGAGCTCTTGGGTTCAATTCCTGCTGGTGGCAGATGGTTTACTTTTAATTTTATTTACTCTGCAAGTGGTTCTAATATCTTTTTGTTCACTTATATTGACCAGAAGTACTTGCAATATAAATGATATACAATTAGATACTGTAGAATTAGGCTAGCTATAGACAGCTATAGGAATTATTGCTTATCTATAGTAGCTCTATAGCACTCTAGAGCAAGGGACTTGTCTATAGGGCTCTGATAGCTATAACACCTATATAGCACTATAGATCTCTATATAGAAATAGTGATTTTTCCTGACGTGTATGATGGGGTATATATTTCAGCGTTTATCAGAGCTCACCCCCCTTGCGCATCCGAACCATTCTACCATGACCAACAGGGCCTGCACCCACATCCATGCACTTACGTTTCTTATTGACCGTCGGCGGACTCGCAGGTCGGGTCATCGCTGTAAACAGAATCAGTGCATGTATGATGGGGTATATATTTCAGCATTTGTCAGAGCTCACCCGGCTTGCGCATCCGAACCACCCTGCCATTGCCAACAGGGCCTACACCCACATCCATGCACTTACGGCTCTTATCGAGCGTCGACGGACTTGCAGGTCAAGTCAGTGCTGTAAACAGAATCAGTGCATGTATAGTAGTATGTGTCTTTCAATACTTATCAGAGCTCACCTGGCTTGCGTTGCTCCGATCTAAGCTGCAAAGAGAATCAGTGCATGTATGATGGTATGTACCTTTCAGTGGTTGTTGGAGCTTACCTTATTTGTGGATCCGAACTACCCTGCCTGGGGTGGCAGTGCCTCCACCCGAATATATGTGCCGGCATGTCTGATCAATGCTGCAAGCACAATCAGCAAATATCTTTCATGCCAACGTGGGATAGACCTGGCCGTCGACTTGCTCTCTGGCTATTTTATGATCATGTAAGCTCTGGATGGTACTTCCTATCAACCTCCACTGTAGTGATAGATGTGCGGGTTTTTCATAATGTCTGTCAGCAAATAGATAGTGCAGTAAAGCGGTGCATCAGGCCGATATATATGTGGTATCTGATGTTGTAGTTAAGACTTTATAATCCTATGTCAGAACTTCACCGATTTCCTGATGTACACAAACCATCATTGGTAAAGGGTGTAATTATTAACAGATCGCACAATCTTTCCCTGGTGTCTCTGTCTTCGTCAACCGGGCCTCAAATCGAGCACGGAGAATACCGTCGGCCATGAGGTGGCGGGGAATACTATAGATGATGTGAGTGCCTTGTTGTGGGAGCGGTAAATCAAGCATGGAGAAATGCCCCAACGACGTGCACAAGGGGAGTGGTGGCGCGCCGAAGAATAGCGAGGGAAAGTCATAGAAATGAGAGCGCACTTACTCATACATAAGACGAGCACCAACACCATCCCCAAGAGGAACAGCTCGTGAAGTCTACGCCATTCTCGGACCAGGCGTCAGGTTTTGGGTTAGGGGATCTTGTGCACCTACATTTCACAAGTTATAATTGCGTACAACTTGATACAAGCCAGTCAGAAAATGTCCCTTCAACCAGGAACAAGAAGACAGCGTGCTCACTTCTATTAGTCCCTGACTTCAACATCCGGTGTGCACTGGCCTTGTTTGGGGTGCTCCAGCTGCGTCCTCCGAGTGTATATAGACCATATGAAGCCTAT
>MU266751.1:0-17010 GCA_021014945.1 Leucogyrophana mollusca | reverse complement strand
AATGTAGACCACTTGGGCCATTGCTTTCGAGGACTGCGACGCTTTCGTGGGCAATGGGGCCTGCGTTTCGGGCGAGGGAGAGCAGTCGATATACAGCTTCGTGGATGTGGGCTTTTTTGGGGGACGGGTGATGAGGACCTCCACCTGCCTCCGCTTCGGCTTGGGGGAAGGGGAGTCCACGGCTTCCAGGTCAGCGTCAGCTTTGCTCCGCTTTTGCCTAGGGGGCGGAACCTCTGCCGGCTCATCACTGTCACCACTCGCAGCGGCATTGAGGGGCACCGCGGTGATCATGTTTGCGGACCGCGAGGCACCACTGGTCTGCTTAACGCGGGTGGCAGCAGTACTGGGCTGTGGTCGGAACGTCTCGCAGCATCGCATGCAGTGAAGCCTCCTCGTCAAACATGACATAGAGGCAAGAGCAGCGACTAGTATAGCGTTTCAGCAATTCCGTGACTTCAAATCTCCACATAGGATTGAAAGGAGCATGCACAAGCCGAGTGTCAACTGCGATGGAAAGGGGGACGCTACGGGCGCGGGACAGCCAGGTATGGTAGAAAGACAACGCTTGTTGCTGCACCCTGTGACTTGGCCCCACATACAAAGAGCACCAAAGCCGAGGTGTCGCTAACGCAACCTGTCTCCAAGAGCGACATATACGAGTGAGGAGAAGAGGCGCTTGGCGGGGGTTCGGTTGAATATGAGGATCCGGGGGAAGACAGTGGATGAATATCTCTCCCAGTGTTTCCGCGGGAAATCGACGTATGCAGGATATGAGACCCTGGTGTCTGTTTATCGTTTGTTGGATTTTATTCCTGCTGTCGGTGAGCTGCAAATGGAACCCCCGAAGTCGAGCCATAAGATTTTCAACTCGCTCAATCTCGCTCTCCACGTCCACGAGTTGCGCAATTTGATCTGCAATGATATGGTGGATCTGTCGCGACTCTGAATCGGATGCTGCGTAGTTCATATCGCAGTACTGCGAAAATGGTGTCTGGAGATTTGGGAGCTAAAACGGCGATGAGTCGTGGACCTGCCCAAGCTTCATGTTTCATGGAACTCACTATGACATGCGCCGGTGAGTGGAGCTAAAAGAGGGGGGGAAATCAGCGATGGCACATCGCCCAACGTTAGTAGCAATTCCTTGTGAGTTCGATATTCATGTAGGACGCTTACTGGGTTTTCAATCGCACCCAATTGTCTGGGAACGCTGTTATTGATCCTCGACTTTGGGAAGGTCGTTGTGCTTGTCATCACTACGGTTGCGTTGTCGTCGATTTGGACGACTCGAACGAGGAAGAACACTTTACCGCCTTAGGTGCAGTGCAAGATGATGGTGTCGTAAATGATGCGCAGGGGAGCTTGTGGCGACCCGTCGGTGTGCGCCTACATCATCATGATGTTGGCCTCCTTTTAAGCACGGCTTATTCATGCCCTTACCTGTCCTTACCGATTGACGTTGTTTATTGACAGATGTCATTGAAAGTCGATCGAGGTGACTTACTAGTACGTCCGTGCACTGATATTCAACCAATAATCGCGTACAGAAGGTATTCGCATAAACCTAATAGTAATAGACGAAAGCTTTGTTTTTCCGATGTTACACCAAATAGCTGGAAGGCGAAGAAAGAAGACAGTCATTCCTTTTGAATAGGTGGTACTTGGCCATTTCTCTAAAATATAATATGTAATTTTTTTTTCTGCTTTCTGTATATAAGTTAGCATTAGCATTAACATAGAATCAGCATTACTAGATACAATAGTCATTCCTTTGGCTGTTCCATCATGATCCTAGTGCATCAACCTTCCTTCGTCGATCTCGAGCAAAACTCAGCTCACGCACCAATGATTAACCACGTCGTAGTTTCGAACACTCCATTTGTACTCTTGAAGGCATTTTATGGTTTGCTGGCCGGTGATCGATCGGTTCAGCAGCAATTGGCGCCAGCCTAACCGCATCGGGACTTGGAATTTCCTTTTCGGGAGCTGAAGTGGGTAAACAAGATGAAGGTGTCAGTGCTACAAGGCCATCAGTTTCAGGGCATGCGCCTAACGAAAAGGCAGACATGTTGATAAACAGCTGCGTCCACCGCTGTCCACCGACATGGAACAGAGTTGAATTTTAACAAGCACAAAGAGTCCATCTCGCTGAAATAAATAAATTCCTTTGCATCCATTTGTTGAGCCCCATGCATAGTCAAATGACTATGAAATAGCGACACAACAAAGAGAGCGAAGGGTAGAAAAAGAAGATCCCCCGACGACACAAGCCGGTAGTGCAGTGGCAAGGTCATCACGTCCTTTGAGTTGCAAGCAGAGCTCAGAGGATCAAGGGCGGCAAAAATTTGATAACCAAAGAATGAAGGCGGTGCCTTCATAATAGTGGTTAAACTATTAAGAACAGATACTACACTTGATCTAAGCCAAAAGGCCAGAGTGGTGGGGTTCCAGGTGTCCAAACCTCGTCTATATAGCTCAAAAACTCGTTGCACAGGCCAGAGGAAGGTCGGAAGGTTAGCATATGAGTTTATTCCCTTTTTTGGAATGCGGTAGTAGACGCGCCAAGTTGTGTGGCTTTGTTTGGCAGAGGCCTCTGAGTAAAACATGGACAAACAACTCCATAGCGGCATCTGCATCAACGTCTCGGATCAACGGATGGATTGTTCGCCTTGCAACGCTGCGCAACCCGTCGTAGCCACGCACATAAGGATCTATCTACCGGAAGGGTGTGCACCGACGTAACTCGTGTTTCATCCTCACAAGACGACCCGTTGACAAGCGGCGATGCAGAGTATGAAGAAATATTAACATCCTCCTTGCAGCACGTTTCGAGTCCTCCCATGGCCTTTGCGTCGCGCAACTTCGAATGCCGTTATATACCCTTTCCTTCATACCACTTCGAGTGCCTTGGACCATATCTCCCGGACACCAGTATCGTCATTAGCGCCGTGAACACCCTTATTTTCCATTCGTCTGATCTAACATCAGTAGGTATACACGGTTTCCCCCATCCTAACTAGGATCGAGCCACGACGCTCGAGCGTTCAAAATGAATGTACAATAGGACTTGATACACTACATGCAAGGTGAATCGCCGAAATGCATCAACGAAAGCGATATCGGTGGGGTCGACAAACCAAACTTCGAAGAGGCTCAAATTAACTTTGCCTCTCTCTTGGCTTGTTAATAATGATATTGGTGCTTGAAGGTGAGGAGTAAACGGCGTGATAGGAGAGCTGGGTTTGCTGGAGACGATGGTCAGTTGACATGGTTTTTATACCCTCGAGCGCGCTGCCTTCGGCGCAATCCGCCACAGAGCTCCAGGGGTGCGCGTATATGGGCAGTGGGCCATACCGGCTTACACGACTGTCTACTCGCCACTCGCAGCAACGACACGACATGCCGATCGCTTGTACTAAGTAACATTGGCAGAATCCATCGCGAATTAGACGCCTTCGGATAGCGCAACAAGTGGCAGAGCAAACGGAATTACATGCACACAATTAAATAAAGAGCATTCCTAGCGCATTCCCTGAGTAGGCCGGGCATAGCGAATAGAGACGGGGATGTGTAAGCGATTACTTTGGATAGTAGAGTGTCCAAGTGCGAGGGATATGGATAAGGCGTCTAGTGTGTCTACGTGTACGCGATGGTTTGCCATAATGGACGTGGCAAAGTCGATGTTTTACGAGGGAGGGGATGGATGGATTACGAGACAGTCCAGCTGCTGAATACAACGTGAGGGTCATTTCTGAACAACAGAAAACCACCTTATGCTGCTCTGTCAACCTCCTTGCGTATGGCTTGGACAATAGCAGCCGGATCTACAGATATGTCGCGAGCGGGCACGCTGCCTGGGAGGGCAACCGGCGGAAGGGATTCGCCACTGAATTGCCTGTGGTATATGATGAGTTAATGGGATGAGAGTAGAGGACATAGTCGTACTGGTTATTGCGCCAAGCAATATAACGGGTGCCCAGTGAGCGGACCGCAATTTCCCCATCACCAACGAATACGTCAGGAGGGAATATTTCCATGACCATGGAGTGCGAGGAGGGCTTCATGTACAAGCAATCCGTTAGACTGTCGCCATAAACGCCGAGGACGATCTACCAGTCGAAGTCGAAAGTCAACCAGGGAACCTCGAAGTAAAATAATGAATAAGTCTCGCACAGTCGATTTCGCAATAGCAGTCATCCGCTCGGTCCATGAGCCTTGTGACGAGACAATGTTCACGGTGTAGGAATAGTCACGGCCCATCTTTTCCAGTGCGCTGACCAAGGCATCGTGATCTACGTTCCTCAGGGCTGGTCCCAAGTCTGCGTCCTGCGCGGAGATATAAGTGATTGTAGGCCTCTCTTTGCCCCTCCAGGTTTTCTCCAGCGCTTGGTCCACGCCTAGAAAGGCTGCCAACGATCGTCTGACAGGCTCCCACCAGTACTGCGAGGCTCCCATTTCCGACCCTGTGCATGGGAACGAGATTGGGGGAACGTCACTTCGTGAGCGAGTAGCGGCTCCTCTATCTGCAACTACTACGCGCTTCAACACGAACGGAACTGCCATGAGGGCAAAATCCTCCCAGTCTTCCTTATACATCAAACCCAGTGTAGGGAATGCTGCCTTTGGAAGGAACGGGTGGAACCCGCTTGGTGAGCGATGTCGCAGGACAATCGGCTTATTTAGATCAGGTCTAATGCCTGTAAAGGTCGGTATATTAGGGAAGAAGATGCGCCGTGGGGGAGGAAGGCTCGTTTGGCCATCCGACGTGATTGACGGGTCGAGAGAGCTGTACGTGCGCCAAAGCGAAAAAAGTGTGTGATTACCTGAGGGGAAATATGAGGACCCCACGCGACAGTAGTTATTCGAAGAGACAAACTTGGTGTAGCATCAGTTGACAGCCAGCTGACACCATGGATTCTGAGCGATTGACGGGACCTTAGGAAATCATTGATTGCGAGTTGGAGTGAAACAGACTCACAGCCCGCCATATGAACCTAGCTTCACTCTCGCTTCGTCACCAGACAGTACTTGCCAATCCTCCTCCCTGGGAGGATCGGTCGGAGCTACCGCAGATGACGCGATGGATCCGAGGGGCGGCAATGAAGATGCATGATCGCTTACAAGAAAAATCGTGCCACCTGCCACAATCACGTTGTCGAGGATAGTGAACCCTGGGACATCACCAAGCAGCATCACGGTAAGCACATGAATTCTCCTTCGCCAGATAACGAACCTGGTACATGTTTCACCACCGTAACTTGTGGCACTTGGGCGCCCCAATGGAAAAAGCCGTCATCGACCGCAATATTTCCAAATATCTCCGGCTTCTGCGAGGCAGTTACAGTCTCCTTCTCTATCCAAAAAGCCGCGGATTTGTCTTCATCGACGTCCCTTCTTCGTATACCACCACCATTGCTTGCTGCACGTCGTTCATGTCCCTCCCACTCACCAAATACTTCCTTCTCAAGAGCATCGCCGCCTGACGTGCTCAGTTTGTGGTTGGCCTTGTTCAGTCCCAGGCGACCGACAAGGACTTCTGAGTTTGTTGGGTCGGTTCCAAGATATTGGAACGATGATTCGACATTATAGAAGAGGATGAAGGTCGTAAGGCAGAAAAGGATGAGCGTCACCTCCTGCCTAGTCGGTGGAGAGTACCACGGCATGCTGTCTGCGGGGTCGTAAGGGAAGCAATGCTTGTAGGAAAAACAGTGCTGGTGTTCGGCACCAGAGTTTTTGATTGAAGACGAAGCACTGCAGTTGTCCCAAAAGGGGTGTAACACCTTCGGAAAATAACATGACCAAACATGAAAGATGACGGTGGGGACAAATCACCACAATTTTGTTGGACAAGGACACTCACAGCCATGGGGGCTCTCGAGTACAATGAGTAACGGAAAATTTACGAAGACTATGATAATACAGGAGGTTGCAGGTAATAAAAAGACAGACATGTGGTCGGTGGCAATCCAATCTAAACTTCTTGGCTGGCACCCTCCTTCTTGCCTTTGCTATGGGAGGAGTCAGCTTCGACTCTGAACGCAAAGACAGTAACAAGCACCTCGATTTGCTGGGAAGAAGTTCTGGGTTGATGAAGGGAACGACACCTCCTTGAGAGATCACGACGTCGCCGAGTAATTTATTCAGTCTATACCGGCTGTTAGTGGCATAAACAAGAGAGCCAGGACATCAACTCACTCTTCGTCATTTCGGATTGCTAATTGCAAATGCCGGGGAACGATACGTTGTTTCTGAAAACGCAGTGTCAGTGGATTGGCAATACTAATTATTGTCACACATACCTTGTTATCACGAGCAGCATTACCGGCAAGCTCAAGGATTTCTGCGGCAAGGTACTCGAGGACGGCAGCAAGGTAGACTGGTAATACAAGTCAGTTTAGCATCTGATAACGAGAAGCGGCCTGTAGACGAACCGGGTGCTCCAGCACCAACGCGCTGGGCGTAGTTACCCTTTTTAAGGAGACGATGGACACGTCCGACAGGAAATTGGAGGCCAGCCTTAGCAGATCGTGACTGCGACTTGCCCTCACTACCGGCCTTGCCCCCAGAAGACTTTCCAGCTTTTCCTGCGGGTGAGAGTGGGTTAGAAAGTGCCCTATGTGTGTTGGTGGGATACCTATGCACCTTTTCCGCTCTATAGTAATGTATTATATTAGAGCCATAGCGTGAGTAACGTGAAATCAGAAAGCGTACCATCTTAAATAATAGTTTACAGGAGCAAACGTGTGTTGCGAGAGCTGGTGGTGGTTTGAGGTCAAGAGAGTCGATCAACAAAGTCAGCGCGACTCGCGACCTTATATAGCCATCACGTGACCTATGCCTCCCGCATCCCAATCTGGCCAGCCCATTCTTGGTCCAAGATGTCCGTGACAGTACGCCTCTCTCTCCAGCGATCGCTCGCGGTACCCAGGTTACAAGGGCGCCGGCGCCTCCACCCGTATACGACGCCAAGTACTGGTGAGCCTGAAAAGATCACCGAAAAAGACGAAAAACTGGTCCCGGAGGATCCACCGCTTCCACTCCTTCAAAGACCGCTAGGTGTGAAGGACCGACCTCTGCCAATAGTGAAAACATGGGCAGATACTAGGGAAGAGCTTATGGACCAGCATACTCGTCTCGAACAGCGTCACCATCTGTAAGCCACCCATAGGTTTCCTCGATGGTGAGGTTCACTCGTTAACTTGGGACTTCAGTGTAAAGGAAGCTACGAAGGGCTATTTTACTGACCTGAATGCAACGAGACGCCACGGCGGGAAAACGTGGATTGCCCCTACGGTGATGATTCGAGAGGATGTCAGTCTTTTCTGCCATTCTATCCTTCCTCTATACTGAACTGGAGACAGAAAGCACTCTACTTTCCAAATATCGTCGGGTCGAGTCTAGACAAGAAGCGAAACCAACATACCACGGATCTCTGCCAAGGACGTGTGTCCGTAATATCTATGTTGAACACAAGGATGTCGGAGGTGATTCTAGTCCTTATTGCTCAGCTGACCCGTCTGACCTATTGTCAGATTCACGTGAATGGATTCGTCTCACCAACCAACGCGCGTTTTTTGTCAAATCCACTATATCGATACGTTCAAGTCAACCTACAGGAGAATCTCCTCAAGTCTTTCCTCGTTTCGCTCTTCCTCTCATCCATCGCCAAGACCGTGCCACCAGAACTGCATCCAACGTATCTGGTTTCCAGCCAAAATATGGAATTTGTGCGCGAACAACTCGGCATGGTAAACAAGCATGTGGGCTACGTGTATTTGGTGGACGAGAACCTCAAAATACGGTGGGCTGGTTGCGCGGACGCCAAAATCGAGGAGACAAACGCACTACAGCAGTGTACAGGCATTCTTCTGAACAGATTAGAGAAGAAACCACCAGTAGCTACGTCATCATGAGTAGATCCAAGCTTAGAGATCTTGCTTCATGGCAATCGGTTCCGTTCAAAAGGCACTATGACCGACACTTTTGACTCAGTGAATCTGAGGACATGAAACCGCAATATGTTATGTTATGATCTATGATCGTCCGAGTTGCGTATATTATGGGCACCGGTCGTCGCTGACGAGCCGGTTCGTGTCCCCCAGCACTTGTGGGAGCCCACCCTGCCGATCTATCCTACCCCAGGGCTCAGTTGTTACCGTAGTGAGTGACCTTGAACGAGCTAGCCCACACCACATCCGAAGGAGTTGCCTTGACCGTGTGCGGGCCTTTGTAAGTTACTGAAAGCCCACATGAGAAGACAGCATCAGATGCACCACAGAACAAATATTTACCAGGGATTTTCCTTTTGCAACTCGTACCATAGTACCAAGTGAGCTCCATGTTCTTGGGGTCCATGATTGGATCGAACTTAAAGGCGTGGAGGTGATTGCTGGTCGTTCCGTCGAGGTTCTTGCAAAGGGAGGCGCCGTTTGGGTGTTTGGTGTGAATACCATACTGATTTGGCCCGGGGAAATGATAACCGCTGGTGCCGTGTCCTGTATAGGTGTCTAGGTTGAATGCGTATAGTAGCTCTTGGCTGTCTGGTGTGAGTGGCCTTGCGCTACCGAAGGTGACAGCGAGGACGAGGAAGCCGACGACGGTATTTATCTTGCAAACCATTTTCCTGGTATCAATTTAGTCACGATATTGACTGTGAACGGAGAAATCGAACAAACCGTTGGCGACTTACGCTGTGAACTTTCGTTTGCAGTGAAGATCCGCAACTCGCGTTGGGGGGAGCATATATACCATGCACCGCCTGATGACGCCTATCCACTTTGAGAGCACGCCAGACCACCGTCAGACTTGTAGTGGTTTCCGGCCTCCCGATCCAGGAGCTTTCGTTCCTCCGTGGGGTGGTGGCTCGCCCTCGTCACATCAGCGGCTGTATAAAGCACGCCATCGATCATTGGCACACCTGTCGCCAACGAAGTGGCTTGACATCGACGGGGCTCGACCGGCGTACCCATCTGAAAGGACATGCCCTCGGTAATAATCTTGCGTTGGCTTTACACTTCGACTGCGATGCCCGCCGTACATGGACCAGTAGTGGGGATGCATTGTACCATGGTCGTCCAACGCCATGGTTCTGGATGAGTGTAAGACGTTGCGAATGGGAGGGTCGGGGAACGTGTGGGGCCGCCGACAAACCCGATCAGCTGGATTGTCGGAGATCGGCGAAGTGACGCGGAGCGATAGGGAGTGATCCTGGGATGCATCTACGGTGGTGCCTGATAACGCCAACTCCACCTGTGAAGATAATTGCGTGACGTTAAATACGATGTATCCATAAGGTTTCGTCAGAATTGTCTGGGCAGGTATGGGCTGTGAGAAAGGTTCATAAGCGTAAATACACTCAACGTGTGCCAGTGGCCCTCACCGGCCTCACCAGCCCTACGGTATATTCCTCGAATCATATATTGCCATCCGCCTTCTGAAACACAACGCTGCGCGCCTCCCGCGAGGCCCACCACTCGGGGTGGTGTGGTATCCTCGGCAAATCCGTAATCGCTCGCTTCGGAGAAATTAGGATGACGAAGAACTGAAAAGATCATCTAGAAATATTCGTGAAGTCGACTTTAACGCATGCAGCACCTCGTCGACGATTCGAGTGCGATCGGCGTGGGACTTCGTCGATGCACGCCACGGTGACAGAGCCTACGATAGGAAGTCCTGAGCTCTTCGACGTATGTGCACTGTTCCTCAAGGTATTTTGCAAGTATGCAGATTCAGCGGCCAGCTTATCCGATGTCTGTTTGTGTATCTCCGTCGAACCAAAGATGTTGTGGGTGTTACATCTGCTCCCATCCCAGGCGACAGATGATCAGACGGGATTAACCGGGGCACTGAGCGCTGGACTTTAGTGACGCTCTTGGGAGGAAACGCGCCGCTGACAGCTTTATGCAGAACCCGATAGCTCTGTGTGACCCAATGAAAAATTCTTTTGCGTTGGAATACGCACGACTGCCCATGGATTTCTTTGAATGGCAACATAATAAGGATGACAGGGTGACCCTCCAAGGTAGAAGCTAAACCATTCACTGTTGTTTCCCGAAACTGGTCGCTCGCGATCACAGCGCAGCGAGTCGATACGTGTGCGTTTTATTTTATTGGTGGATTGGGTGTATTCCTGTGTATTCATGGTGTATATACCTTGTTTGTACGTGTTGGCTACGTGTCGGTTGTGCCATCCTCCTTGTACAAAATATCCCACTTGCAAAATTACCGGTCATGGCTTCTCCTGCTCAGCAGTTACCCCCAGGCTGGGACGCGCAATGGTACAAATATTCGGTATTAGCTCTGTAGACTGCTGACGCTAACGTATCATAGGGATGCTGCGAACCAGAGATATCTTTTCATCGGTCAGCCATTTTGTAAATGCTTTCCTCGGTGTCAAGGCTGACTCCCAACAGAAACTGCGACCAGAAGGACACAATGGGAGCCACCAGTGCAAGAGGCCTCGCCGCCGATAGATGCACATGCACCTTCGATCTCACCACCTCCGATGGCTCATGGAAAACGACGCCAGTATGCGGCTGGTCAAACACAGGCCTACTACGGTACTGGTGATGGCTTTGTAGACCCAGGTTACGGTGCCCAGGGCCTCCAACCGCCCGCCCAGGCCTCTACTGGGCAGCTCTTTACCCCTGGTCTGGCTGCTGAGAATCAGTTTGCCGCGCAGCAGCAGCAGCACCAGCCACCCCAGGGTCAGTATTTTGCACCTCAGCAAGAACCGCAATACATCAACGCGCCTGGTTTCGGTCAAGAACCTGTTTATCACCCACCTAACGCGCCCGTAAATGCCTTAGCAGACCAATTCTCGCAGATGGGCATGGCTGGCCAGAAACCTCTGCAGCTCTACACGACGAATCTCTTGACATCCCCGCCCGACCCGCGTGAACTAGCGCGACCTCCTCCGGAAATCCGCCTGCCTCCCAACTCCTCTGTCACGAACTCTCCGTTCGCCAACGCTGATCCGTCATATCAGCGCTCCACTTTGAATGCGGTTCCTACGACGTCCTCTCTTCTAAATAAAGCAAAAATTCCATTGGGCCTTGTGATTACACCGTATCGAACGCTGAAGGAAGGCGAACAGCCTGTACCAGTCGTCACTGACACCGTCATTGCTCGCTGCAGACGTTGCAGAACGTACATCAATCCTTACGTCCAGTTCATAGATGGAGGCAATCGGTAAATACCCACTTCAATGCCGCGTTTACTATTCACGTTTACATATACCATTCAGATGGCGGTGCTGCATGTGTAATATGTCGAACGAGGTTCCCCAACTATTTGATTGGGACCAACTGCGCAACCAGCCCGGTGATAGGTGGGGTCGCGATGAACTCAATCACTCTGTGGTCGAGTTTGTGGCACCCACCGAGTACATGGTTCGCCCACCTCAGCCTGCGGTGTACGTTTTCCTCATCGACGTCAGCCACACCGCTGTTCAATCAGGTAAGCGACCTTTTCAGGACAACCAGAGCATAGGCTAAGTCCATCTATGATGCACAGGCATGGTTGCTACTGCCACCCGAACCATTCTTGAGAACCTTGACCGGATACCGAACGAAGACGGGCGAACGAAAGTTGCAATCGTCGCTTACGATGTTGCCCTATACTTCTTCTCAATGCCAGTGAGTGCTAAGCCACAAAATGCTCGATGTCCAGTGTCCGACGATCCATCCACTAGCCTGGTACCTCGGAGTCGACTATGCTTGTAGTTTCTGACGTAGATGACGTTTTCTTGCCCAAACCCACTGATCTCCTGGTGAACATGGCGGAAGCGCGTGCATCTTTGGAGGCACTTCTTGGTAGGATCAACGAGATGTTCCAGGACAACCACACTGTTGGCAGTGCGATGGGCCCTGCTCTCCAGGCTGGTTTCAAGTTAATGGTGAATCCCCATCCTATAGCTGTCTTCGTTTGAATGAATAATGGATTCTGGGCAGACTCCCATAGGCGGCAAGATCATCGTGCTGTCTTCCACTCTGCCAAGTGTTGGTGCGGGTTCTCTTAAAAACAGAGAAGATCCCAAGATCCTGGGCACGTCGAAGGTCAGCCCGTATCTCATCGTACCATCATACGTAGGTCTCACGGTCTCCGTCAGGAATCCGGCTTGCTGCAAGCTGCCTCGCCCTTCTACAAGTCCTTCGCCATCGAATGTTCTCGCGCTCAAGTGTCGATCGATATGTTCCTCTTCAGCGCTGCGTACCAGGATGTCGCCAGTCTTGGTATGATTGACTGCTTCCGAATAAAGCCTGTCGTTTTAACTGGCCCTTACAGCATGTCTCCCCCACTACACTTCTGGGCAAACCTACTTCTATCCTGCGTTCAATGCTGCACGGTCCGAGGACGCTATCAAATTTGCTCATGAGTTCGGCGAGGTTTTGGCAATGCCGATTATGTTGGAAGCTATCATGAGGGTGCGCGCATCAAAAGGTGAGCCCCCTTTCATCTCGCCGTGACAATCGCGAATTTCAATTACGCTCTACTAGGCTTGCGTGTGGCGTCCTTCCACGGAAACTTCTTCGTTAGGTCAACTGATCTGTTGGCCATGCCTGCCGTTCCCACCGACCAGTCGTATGCCATCGAAATCCAGATCGAGGACACTCTTACTGCGCCATTCGTCGTTCTTCAGACGGCCGTTTTACATACCACTTGCTATGGTGAACGCCGGATTCGGGTTATCACGCTGGCTCTCCCAACTACTAGTAGTCTTTCGGAAGTATTCGCATCAGCCGACCAGGTCGCAATCGCCACGCTTTTGGCCAACAAGGCTGTTGAGCGTTCGCTCACCCATAAACTCGAGGACAGCAGGGATGCCGTCTTCCAAAAGGTGGTTGACATCCTCACGTCATACAAGAGCAGCATGACGGCGGCTGGCGCCGGAGCTAGTGCACAACTGGCAGTCTCTGAGAATTTGAAGATGCTTCCAGTCTTGATGTTAGGATTGCTGAAGAACGTATGTGGCGATTCGTTATCTTGTTTTCATGTCCGATATCATTGACGTGTCTTTCTTGTATAGGTTGGTATCCGCCAATCCGCTCAAATTCCTCCTGATCTCAGGGCTTATGCCCAAGCACTCTTGACGTCACTGCCGTCTCAGACCCTAATGCCCTATATCCATCCTAACTTCTATTCGTTGCACAACATGCCCCCTGACGTACGTAGAGCCTCGCCCTTCTTGATAAGAAAATATCTGACGCAGCATTTCCAGGCTGGCACTGTGGGCGAGAACGGTATCATCATGCCACCACCTCTTCCCCTCACTTCGGAACGGTTGGAGCGACATGGATTATTCCTTATCGAGGATGGTCAAAACATCTTCCTGTGGGTCGGCCGTGATGCGGTGCCTCAACTCATCATGGATGTCTTTAATTTGCCAAACTATGAAGTCCTGCGCGGCGGCAAGGTGGATTTCCTGTCTCGCACCTATCTGTTGTTTCTTTGCTGACAATACACTCTAGACTACGCTCCCAGTTCTCGACAACCCCTTCTCCCAGCGGGTCAATGCCATCGTTCAGAAGACCCGCGAGATGCGTCGCGGTGTCTACTACCCGCACCTTTATGTTGTCAAGGAAGATGGCGAGCCTCCCTTGCGGTTGTGGGCTCTTAGTTGCCTCATCCAAGATCGTGCCGATGTTTTACCGAGCTATCAGCAGTTCATCACACAACTCAAGGACAAGGTTAATGGGTCCAATAATTACTAGCTCCGTGAACATCAATCGAACGTCCAGAAGGGGTCATAATGTTTGGCGATCGGACCTTCTGCTTGGTACTTTACTCTACATACACTTGACGAAATCTGAGATATCCTGTTTTTCCGTCGCATGCCACTCAACTCATGCAAGACGTAAACTGGCACTTGCCATTTGACCCCATGATCTCTGCACTTGGCAGGCGAGACCCGACTGTCATGGGTAAGTACATAGGTTGGATTTATCGGACGTGGTGACTCAAGCCAGCTACGACATCATAATGATCCATATTTCCGGATCCTTGCTCTGGGCTTCGACGGACCAATGTCCCGATTGTTTATAAATCACTGGCCAACCGATATCCCAGGATGCGCTGTTTATCTTTAGTTCATCTCGAACTATTTTCTCTGCGACATGTCCCTCTCAGCCCAAGTGTTAGACGCAGGAATCGCTGTCGGCGAGGCACAGATTGCCTCTGGACCCGCATCAACGCGATGCGCATCACCAAGACCTCGTTCCAAACTCGAGCAGTTGGACGATGCAGGCGCTATTGAGATGTCCCCAATATCGCCTGTGGACTCAAAAACGCATGACTCAAGCACCCAGCTATCCGCAAGCCGGGCTGCTACCACATCCCATCACTTGCGTGCTCACATCCAACTGGCCACGCTTTGTTTCTTCCTGTATCTCGAGGGGTGGAATGACGGAACGAATGGCCCTCTATTGCCAAGGATTCAGAAAGTGTACAATGTACGTCGTCATAACTCGCACACAGGGGTGACTGCTCAACATCAGACACGCAGGTTGGATATGCCGTTGTGTCTCTGATATTCGTGTTTGCGTGCTTGGTACGCAGTGTTATACGCTACTCCATTGTAGCTGGTGACGATCACTTCGACAGGGCTTTATCACAGGGGCATTATCAAACGTCGTTTTGACAGAGAAATTAGGTTTCGGGAAAGTAGGTGACAATGATTCATGTGTGCTGGAATTATGATGCATTTCCGCTGGTAGGTCATGGTACTAGGTGCACATTTGGACGCTTTTCGTTTGTCCTTTTCAAGTAGTGACCTAACCCCACACTTATCCGGCAGGCTCTCTTTTTCAAGTTGTTGCGTATTCGATCGAAGCAGCGGCCCCACCTTTCCCTGCGTTTGTGTTTGCTTACTTTGTCGGCGGCATCGGCCTTGCTCTGCAGGCAAGTCTACACTTGTGACAGTCTTACCCACCGCTCACTCTGGGATCTTTAGAATGCCCAATCTGTGGGTTACGTTGCTTGTTTTAAA
Source organism: Leucogyrophana mollusca (assembly GCA_021014945.1). Classification (NCBI taxonomy): domain Eukaryota; kingdom Fungi; phylum Basidiomycota; class Agaricomycetes; order Boletales; genus Leucogyrophana; species Leucogyrophana mollusca. Next base: position 2,027 of record MU266751.1, on the reverse strand, counting down.
CCCAATGCCGAAGCCAAGATGGGACTTCTGATGGCAGGTATGTTGTAAGCTCGCTGTGCTCATCAAAATCTAACTAAGAATCATCAGCATACGGTAATTTGGCTTTTTGATGCGTGTGCCATATGCTCATATGGAACAGGGGCCGGAGCGCTGTCATCCCCGTTAGCAGCTACTCAGTTCGCGCAAGCTTCTCGCTGGTCGTTCCATTATCTGGCATCCCTTGGAGTTGCCATCACTAACACAGTGCTACTGATGATCGTGTTTCGCTTGAAACCTCAAGATGGTATCGTTGTGCTCCTCCCTCGTGGCCAGTCGCTAAGATGGCTTTCTGTCCGTCTTTTCTTAGAATGTCTCGCGCAAATCGGATTAGAGCCCACAGAAAAGGGCACCAGTGAACACAGCGAATTCCGCCAGATATTCGGGCTCAAGGATGTGCACCTCCTCGCCAGCTTTATTCTATTCTACGTTGGTGCCGAGGTTACTATCGGAGGTAGGCTTTTTTAAATCCTCTAAGAGACTGTGGCTTACGAGCGGTAGGTTGGATTGTCACATATGCTCAAACTGTGCGGGGTGGAGGACCATCATCTGGGTACGGTCCTTTCACGCGGGCGTTTTCCTTTATCTACTTAATGCTGAATGGATGGGTCTATTGTAGCTACATATCCACGGGATTCTTTGGAGGTAAGGATGGTTTTTGTCACTTTATCTTGTCTAACATCTCTCGTGCCGACCAGGCCTTATGATTGGCCGCCTAGCTCTCCTGTGGGTAAATCAGAAGGTCAGAAGCAACGTCGAGACTTGACTAACAGGGGCTCTCACTGAATACTAATCACCCTCGTAGATTGGTGAACGCCGAGCGCTCTTCATTTACGCCACCTTGGCAATAGGGTACGTTCTGTATCTCAATTCTGACCAAGAAAAAAGTCTGATAAGTGCCCAGCCTCGAGCTCATTGTCTGGTTGGTGCCATCCCTGGTCGGTGATGCGGTTGCTGTAGCGGTAATCGGTGTACTGTTGGGGCCCATGTATCCCATCGCAATGAACCACGCCGGACGGGTCCTTCCGCGCTGGCTCCTCACAGGTTTGTCCAATTCGCCTCGTTTTGCGTTGTGATTTAGACTTTGTCCACAGGTTCGATCGGGTGGATTGCCGGAGTAGGGCAAGCAGGATCTGCGTTAGTTCCTTTCATGGCAGGAGCGATCGCATCCAAGTCCGGAATCAGGACTCTACAACCGGTGTACGTCCCTCGGGAGTCACGTTCTGGTTGATTACTCATCTTTGAGCTCAACGGTATCAGGCTTGTCGGGATTCTTGGTCTCATGACTGCTCTATGGGCTTTGGTGCCTAAGAGCTCACGGAGAGTCGACTGAAAGCCGATCACTGTGCCCTTCCCGGATACCACTGGTGTTACTTTTCTTGCTCGTGCTAAAATCTTTGGTGTCTTTAGGGGTTCATGTTGCTTCCCCTTGGTTGGATAGATATCTGGTGGTGTACATAGATGGGTGCCGACCATAAACTGTACGTTGTATGTTCATATGTATTAGTAGCAAAAGAACTACTACCAGTTGACTTTGACTGCTCCGAGTCGGCTGATGGAAGACTGGTGCCGCGGCAGAAGTTGGACTCTTGACGCGCGCATGACAAAGCATTTACCATAGTCCTCCCTTACCCAGGACCCCTGATAATAGGTGGGGAGGCCCGTTCCCAATTTTCGAGAATAGGCCTTTTTTTGTCCGGATAGAATTTCGAAAATTCGGCTTTTTTGTCCGGACAGAATCGGACCTACCCCCCCTTCGAGGCAGTTTTTGTCCGGATTGGCGGAACTGGCCTCACAGAGGCCAGATTTTGTCCGGATTCGCGGAACTGGCCTACATTTCGTCAAGGATAGATGCATACAAGCATAAGACACTAATAAGCTGCCCCCGGGAGCTAGGGGGCGCTCCGAAAACTAATCTACGTGTCTCCGTAAGTATCGGAAACCCCTGCGTTATCGGCGGCCTTCCTTCGAGCCCCACTCAACGATTTGGC
>MU266750.1:0-17080 GCA_021014945.1 Leucogyrophana mollusca | reverse complement strand
ATCGCTGCTGTGGAAGCAGGCAAGGAGATCGTTTGGCTGCGCAAACTCCTGCTAGAGATGGGCTTCCCTTCAACTGCGCCTTCTGTGCTCCACATTGACAACCAGTCAGCTATTCAGGTTGCGAAGCATCCAGAGCATCATGGGCGCATGAAACACCTGGATCTGCGCTTCTACTGGCTTCGGGACACTGTGGACAAGGGGATCATTGCTCCCACCTTCGTTCCAACTGCAGACCAGCCTGCAGACCTGCTCACCAAGCCTCTGCATCGACTCAAGGTGGAATTATTCCGTCCTATGTTTGGACTGGTGCCTAGGAGCTCTTGATTGGCAGATGTGCGCAATCATGGGGGAGTGTTCGCTCTGGTGATTCCGCACTGCCTTGGTCCTGTGCATTGCTGTGCACACTGGTACTGTACAGCTCCTGCTATGCTTCGCTTACTATACTTGCTGTACTCACTGCCATGCTGTGTTAGCTGTGTATGCACAGCCCATACCGTAGATATATAGCTACGATGTCCATAGTTAGTTTCCCCAGTTACTTACTCTGGACATTAAGTATGGTGTCCTTATGACCTGGCAATAAAGTTACTTACTCTGGACATTAGTCTCAGTGCTTAAGGCAGCCCCTCAAGTGGCTATTTCGCTCCCCAGCTCTTCTGAGCTTTAACATATTGATCGCAATCTGGTCACTGGACTGCAGCTGGACTCGAAGGCTGCACCTGATCCCATCTGTGAACCATGCCTGGCTGGCAGGATGCATGCAAACCCCTTCCCATCGTCGCTCTATCGCACTCAGGACCTGCTGGCCCTTGTCCACACGGATGTCCACCAACTTCCCTATCGCACTTTCCAAGGATATCGCTATTGGGCCACATTCATCTGCGACTTTTCGAGAATTCGAGTTGTCATCCCTCTGAAGGCCAAATCAGACACTTTCTCCGCTTTCAAGCAGTTCCAGGCATATGCTGAGAACCAGACTGGGCGGAAGATCAAGGTGCTGAGGGATGACAAGGGAGGGGAATACATGTCCAACGAGTTCCTCAAACACACAACCAGTGCATAGACAATGCAGTAGTCAAGAGTGCCTTTCAGATAGCGCAGACGGTGCTTCATAGCGTTCCAATGGGCGACTCCAGGATCAGCAATGAACCGAGCAAGAGTGCTCACAGTGTATGCGATGTCAGGACGAGTGCTGGAGGCGAGATAGTTCACAGATCCAACTGCTTCACCATAGGGGACGCTTGCCATGAGCTTCCGGTCTTCTGGAGTCGTCATAGGCGGAAATCGATGGAACAAGAAGATGCGCGCTGTTCTCGAGCTCCTGGGCTTCACACAGACCTATTCCGACGCTTCCATCTATGTTTTCACTCGAGGTGATGTGAAGATCATATGTGGACGATATGACCTTTGCTTCGAAGTCCCTGGCTGCCATCGATCAAATCATCGCAGAACTCGCCAAGCACTTCAAACTGCGCGATCTGGGTACCACCACACAGCTGCTAGGCATCAAGATCGACAGGGATCGCTCTAAAGGTCTCATCTCCCTTTCCCAGCGCCAGTACACACTGGATTTGAAGCAGAGTACATCGCTGCTGTAGAAGCAGGCAAGGAGATCGTTTGGCTGCGCAAGCTCTTGCTAGAGATGGGTTGTACAGCTCTTTCCTATGCTGCGCTTGCCTTACATGCTGTACTCATTGCCTTGCTGTGCTTCCTGTGTATGCACAGCCTACCCTGTAGATATATAGCTACGATGTGCCCATAGTTAGTTTCCTTTGGTTACTTACTCTGGACACATAGGTATGGTACTATAGCATCTCAATATATTGGTTACTTACTCTGGACACATAGTTCTGTTACAGCTCAGAGAGCTTGGGGAGCGAAATAGCCACTATGTGGGCTGCCTTAAGCACTGGGACTAATTCCAGAGTAAGTAACTATATTGCCAGGTCATAATGACACCATACCTAATGTCCAGAGTAAGTAACTAGGGAAACTGACTATGGACATCGTAGCTTTATATCTACAGTATGGGCTGTGCATACACAGCTAACACAGCATGGCAGTGAGTACAGGATGTACAGCATGTTCGCTGTGTTGATTCCGCACTGCCTTGGTCCTGTGCACTGCAGTGCACACTGGTACTGTACAGCTACTTATTGCTATGCTGCACTGATTACTTATGCTGTACTCACTGCATTGCTGTGTTGGCTGTGTATGCACAGCCCTTACTGTAGATATATAGCTACGACGTCCATAGTTAGTTCTCTAGTTACTTACTCTGGACTTCAGGTATGCTGTACTTTATGATCCTACAGAATATAGTTACTTACTCTGGACTTCAGTCCCAGTGCTTAAGGCAGCCCCTTATAGTGGCTATTTCGCTCCTATAGCTCTCTGAGCTTTAACACAGCAAGTGAGTCATAGCAAGGAAGGCTGTACAGCGAACAAGTTCCAGTGCTTAAGGCTGCCCATTGAGTGGCTATTTTGCTCCCCAGCTCTTCTGAGCTTTAACATGTTTTCCATGCATCAACAACGGAATATTTATTTGCCTTGACAACTACAAAACTATGGAAGGCTTGCTTTTCCGAGGCATCGGTGTTGCATGACGGTTTCATCTGTGGCCCCACAGTAAGCACCAGAAGGTCTTTATGAACCCCTGTAGAGATATAGTTAAAATACAAGCGCCTCACAACGATAAGACACGGGACACCATCCTTACAATATCCATCCATCACGCGAGGTAGCAGGGAACAAAGAGAATGTATCGGAAGCTTTGTCAGTGGGCTACAAGTCAGTGTGGTTGGGGGATATGAGACGTCCTCGGGGAACGGCACCGCCGACAGTTGGTGATGTATGAGTCAGTGCTGTTGGAGGCGATGATGGGGATGGACTGGGGGATGTCCCAGCTGATGGGGAACCAATTGATCAACGCGGCGACAATGCAGGCCATGGATCAGACAATTCAAGTGATCTGGGAGTGGATGGTTGGCGTCAGCAATGGTGACGTGATGCCCACCGAGGAGGCGGACGAACAGAGTTGTGCGGAGGCTCTGGAGGATTATGTGACCTGGGGGCTGGTGGCAAACACCTAAGAGGGTGTAGACTGTCTGATTACTAACATAATATCAATGATATCCTGTAGCTGGGTTTGACTATGATTAGTGGCTGGGGGAGCAGGGGTTGGGGGGGTTGTTACTTACTCTGGACATCAGGTATGCTGTACTTATGATCCTACGGAATATAGTTACTTACCCTGGACATCAGTCCCAGTACTTCCGGCAGCCCCTTATAGTGGCTATTTCGCTCTCTGAGCTTTAACAGGATTGAATCACCAGAACAGCTCCCCTCAAGTGGGTATAAGTCCAAACATAGGGCAGAGAGCATGGCACTGTGCAAAGATTGGTAGTACTAGGTCACAGCATTGTGCAAGGATCGGCAGTACTAGGACCCAGCATCGTGCAGCAACAAGTACTACTAGAGTCTTGACCTGGAGCACAAGTATCACTAGTGCTCAAACACTTGCAACAACGAGTTCCACTAATCCTCTAGCACTTGCAGTGGTTTAGTAGCGCAATCGCCCTTGCAATTACTGATCCCAGGGAACTAACTATGGAGGATGTAGCTATATATCTACAGTATGGGCAGTGCATACACAGCAAGCACAGCATGGCTGTGAGTACAGCAAACATAGTAAGCGAAGCATAGCAAGAGCTTACAGTACTAGTGTGCACAGCAGTGCACAGGACCAAGGCAGTGCGCAATCAGCACAGCGAACTCAGAGGAGGAGGAGGAGGAGGAGGGGGAGATGAAGGAGGAGGACAATGAGGGAGGGGAGAGGGAGATGAAGGTGGAGGATGTAAAGGAGGAGATGAAGGAGGAGGAATGAGCGTTGGCGTGGCATCCCCTTCGTCCGTACCCCTTGCTGTAAATTGGCCCCCTCAGGGGCCTACCACACATATTATTCATGAAGAACTATGTGATGCAAATACCCACCAGTTGGACAAGAGTATTTGAACGCATACCGATTGAGCGTTGACCCCAGAACTCTGGTGGTCAGCCCAGCTGTGAAACAGACGACGATGGACATTGAAGACGTGATTGCAACATCCAGCTAAATGATTGATTGTCTGTCGTGACCCCAGAACTCAATAGTCCCAGTAGACTTAGTACACTAATACACAGAAAATGCCATGTGCGACATGTGTTAGATTGCCAATTCCACGCTGCTTTGGACACTTCTACTGATCTCTGTGCATTGCTGTGCATGGCTGTTTATGAGGTGTTTGCTGTACTTGCTGTACATGTTGTGTTAAAGCTCAGAAGAGCTGGGGAGCGAAATAGCCACTCAGTGGGCAGCCTTAAGCACTGGAACTAGTGGTCCAGAGTAAGTAACCAAAGGAAACTAACTATGGAGACATTGTAGCTAAATATCTACAAGATAGGCTGTGCATACACAGGAAGCATAGCAATGCAGTGAGTCCAGCAAGTACAAGGCATAGTACAGTAGCAGTGTGCACAGCAGTGCACAGGACAAAGGCAGTGCTCACCAGTGCACACTAGAAGGTGCGGAATCAGCAGAACGAACATAAGCTTCTACAGATTATGAGCCCCGCGCTCTAGCCACCTCAACAACACCACAGCTTGGAGTGCCAGGAGACAGCGCCTGTGCCAATCTTCACAAGGTATCCACCCCTGTGTCCTTGCAACCACCATGATCTGCATGGGAGAAGGTAGAGAACAACTCATTGCAGTGGGGATCTGGCTGGTAGACAATGGAGTAGTCAATGGTGTTGGATGATGCCTAGTGCTCATCTAACGGCCTAAAGACACTTGGTGCTGTCAGCCACATCATTGGTGCTGCAAGTTGATGTTTCCTTGCTGTAAGACGTCTAGCTTGTGCTTCACCTTGTCTAGCCTTTCAACTCTGTGTTACCCTTGACCATATAGCTCAGTGGTTAGAGCGACTGGTATATGTCCAGGAGATCCTGGGTTCAATCCCTAGTCTGGTTATCTTTTCTCTCCCATGGTCACTCGCCCATTTGTAACAGATGTCTGGGTGAGTGCTGGAGGTAAGATAGTTAACAGATCCAACAACTGCTTCACCATACATAGGGAACACTTCCAGTCTTCTGGAGTTGTCATAGAGCAGGTAAGATGCAAGTGCTCAAGGCAGCCCACATAGTGGCTATTTCACTCCTATAGCTCTCTGAGCTTCAACACTAAAGGCCTCGGGCTGTTTGTCAGTGGCAAGGAGAAGTGTCCTAGCTCTGGAGATGACAAGTGGGCTACCAGGGATGCAAAAGCAGATAAAGCGGTGGGAGAATTGTATCTGGGCCTCTCACCAGAGCAGAGGATCCACATAGACACTGTCCAGGACAATCCAATCGCTGTGTGGTCGACCCTTGCATCCATCCACGTTCAGGAGTGTCCTTGCAAGCACTTCAACCTTCTTCTCTATCAGGACGCATGATGACGGGTCCCGCGCACATCTCAATGCTGAACTGGTCTCTATGGCCATGATCCGCTCTCTGCCTGAAGAATTTGACCATTCTGTGTCCTCATTGATGCTTCTCATAAGCAGGCGCTCAAGGCTGCGTTCCTAGCTGAGGAAACACACAGATGGCTCTGGCGGTTCACAAGGCGACTGCAGTGAATATAGCATATAAGGCAAGCACAGAATAGCAGAAAGAGCTGTACAACAGTAATGTACACAGCAGTGCACAGGACCAAGGCAGTGCACACCAGTGCACACCAGAGAGAATCAGCAGAACAAACATATATATACAACATATATCATAAGAGAACACTTACAATTGTAACATACTAAATACCTTGTGACACAGTGGGCCAATGCTCTGTGGCCACTTTTGTGCCAAGGTACAGGGCTTAATTCCCCATCTGTGCAAAATCTCAAAGAGTATCGCATGTCTGCATTTGGTGACATTTACATCTATTTAACTTGCTCATGTTATAGCTAGCTACAATTTTGGGTGGAGTTTTAATTACTCTTTACTAGCAACCGCCAGAAAATAGTTACTTAGTTACAATTGTTATCTACAACATAATCACGTAATGCCCAGAAAGAACAACAACCCCAGAGTCTCTGTTGTAAGCCTTGGTAAATTATGAACTAGCTTTAGGCTAACATTTGCCTTCAAGTGCTCTGTGACCAGGCACAAGGCCAAGGATAAGAAAGGGGATGCAGGTAAGGCAAGTAATGTTTCCTTTAGGCTTGCTATTGAAATATGTTTCAATAAAACATTGCCCACAAGTGACTTGTCTAGTTGAAATGTATTTCAATAAACAAGCCTGGCTTCAACTTACTGAAACATGTTTCAATAAACAAGGCTGGCTGACTTACTGAAATGTGTTTCAACAGAGCGACACTGTCTTTGTCTGGCCAGTTGCTGACACTATCCCACACAGATCCCAAACATTTCCACCGTGTCAGACCAGAAGCTACACGACGAAATCCAGGAAGAGACCACCAAAAGCCATCTTAAGCTATGATCTTATAACAATGATGAAGGGCTCAACCTGCACCTCATCAACGACCACCACTTGGGGGAGATAAAGAAGGGAGTGGATCACAAAGTGATCCAGAACAGGATCCTGGCCAATGCCATTACTGTGGGGATCCATTGGGAGGTGGTAAGCAGACGCTCCCTGTGCCCTACAAAGGTCGGGTTGTACATAAACCATGTAGTCTGGAAAGAGTGGGCAGAGAATACAGAGGCGGTTCTCATTAACAGGAACCACAGGGTTGATGATATAGTTCACCTCCCCAGAGCCGTTGCCTACCTCTAAACCGTCACTTCTTTCATCTAGCAGCCAAATATTCACACTCTTCAGAAGGTCCTTATATTTCTGGCTCCAACCTACTTCCACCATTAAAGATGGCCAGTAGTCACCCTTGGGGCTGATGGCAATGTGTGGTTGCTTCATGGTTCAAGGAATTTGCTAAACATTGTTGTGCTGTACCAGTAGTTCAATTTTCCAGGAATAGCTTTGAGATCGGATGGCTGTATGGTGGTAGCAGCCTATGTGCCTGACATATCATGGATACAGCTGGTGTAAGTCCATATTTTGAGGGCTGACAACCTTGAGCCATAGGAGATGCTGATCTTGCTTTTGCCGGATGGGAGGACCCCAGCCTCAGAAAAGAGGATGTAAATCTCCTTTGTGCACTGGGGGTCAAGTGGGGTTCCTCTGCAACAAAAACTTCAGCACCTTCCATGGTCATGCTCATCCAGGCCAGTAAGCCCTCTGCGCATTTGGCAGCAAAGGCCATGTCACTATGTTCCTCCTCAGCCAGCACAGAGAGGCCTTTGTTGATGGGAGGCTCCCTGCTGTATTGCTTCAGGTTGAGGACCATGAGCAACAGGCTGAGGAGGCTGCATTGTTCAATTTTCTCTATAGTGGTATGTTAGTTGCATGGTAATTCAGAAAGCTTTCAAGGACTTGCTTGGCTCTGATCAATACCTTAGTGTAATGATCATCCAGCACAAAGTCTGGAAGAACCCAGGACGGTGGTTGTTTGTAAACCTTTCTCTTCCATAAATGCCATTAAGAGCATGTCACTGTCTTCCAAGCAGACGGTGGCCATATCTGCCTGGGGGTACCTTCTGTCATGTCTGTTGCGCATTTGAAAGCCTCCTTCAAGCCATCCTTGCAAAGTGGTGTGTACTGGTGTGCACTGCCATTATCCTATGCACTGCAGTACATACTGTGACTGCACAGCTCCTTTCCTTGCTAGGTCTTGCTACTGCCTGATTGCTGTGGTGGCTGTGTAGCATAGCCCCTACTGTAGATATATAGATACATCGAGTTCATAATTCATTTCCCTTTGGTTACTTACTCTGGACTGCTAGTTCTGGTGGCTAGTTAGCTTCCCAGCTTTAACATCTACTTCATCCTCCAATGCTGTCCAGGGCTCTGTCCCCACTCAGAACGCTCAGAATGTCATAGAGTTCGCTGGAAATGCAAGTCTTTGTTCCTCTGATCCCTCTGATCCTCTCTGCTCTCTCCAACTCAATGATGACGTTGATTGAAATGCAGATACAGGTGCCACGTCTCATACTAGAGCAATGCAGATGTGCCCCTGAGGCTTTCTGCTTGTTCTGCGCACTCCCTGGCCATTGTGTTCATGCCTGCGCTGTCATGCGCAGGTACCAGCCTCAGCACACTCAGCATCATCGCTCCCGGCGTGCTAAGACTCCCCAAGTTTTCACTCGAGGTGAAGTCAAGATCATTCTGCCAGTCTATGTGGATGATATGACCTTCGCATGACTTCTTCTCTATCAGGAAGCAAGATAACGAGTCCCTGAGCTCCCTCATTGCCAGGATTGAGGACTCCATGTCCAAAATCCAAGAACTCTGTCCCAAGGATGCTTCCAAGCCCTGTACCCTTGCAGACTTCGATGCTGAGCTGGTCTTCATGGCCATGATTCGCTCCCTGCAGAGGAATTCGACCACTTTGCATCCTCATTGATGCTTCTCAAGTCCCTGGACAAGCAGGAGCTCAAGGCTGCGTTCCTAGCTGAGGAAACACAATGTCATCATCGTGCTGATGGTTCTGGCACCTCCCAAGGCGACTCCGTGCTTGCTGCGTTCTCTGGACAATGCAGATGCCCCAACACTGTCACTTGCTACTTCTGTAAGAAGCCTGGATACTGCACACACAAGTGCAAGGCCATGCAGCAGGCCAGTGAAGCCCACCAGGTGCAGCAAGCACCAGGACAGTGCAGGAAATGCACAAAGAATGTGAACAAGGCCCAGGAATCATCCACATTGTCCACTTCTTTATCTACACCCTCCAGTTCATCCTCCAATGCTGCTCAGGCTACTGTCCCCACTCAGAATGCTCGGAACCTCACAGAGTTCGCTAGAAATGCAAGTCTTCGTGGAGAGTCCTGCATGTACCAGCCCTGCGTAACAATCTCCTGTCTGTGCTTTATTTAACTCAAAACTCTGGCTTTATTGTGTCCATATGTTGAAGCTCAGAAGAGCTGAGGAGCAAAATAGCCACAAGTGGGCAGCCTTAAGCACTGGAACTAGTGGTCCAGAGTAAGTTACCAAAGGGAAACTAACTATGGACACATTGTAGCTATATATCTACAGGATAGGCTGTGCATACACAGCCAACACAGCAAAGCAATGAGTATAGCATAAGAAAGAAGTGCAGCATAGCTGTACTATACCAGTCTGTACAGCACTGCACTGGATCAAGACAGTGCGCACCAGTGTACACTGCAGAGTGCGGAATCAGCAAAACCAAAACTGGTGTGCACTGCCATTATACTATGCACTGCAAGTCCAAACATAGGACAGAATAATTTCACCTTGCGATGATGTAGAGACTTGGTGAACAAGTCTGCAGGCTAGTCCACAGTGGCAACGAAGGTAGGCGTATGATCTGCTTCTCCACAGTGTCTCAAAGCCAGTAGAAGCACAAATCTAAGTGTTTCATGTGTTCATGATGCTCTGGGTGCTTTGCAACTTGTATGGCAGACTGATTGTCGATGTGAAGGAGTGAGGGAGCATCAGGGGGAAAGCCCTGTTTGTTCTGGTGATTCCACACTGCTTTGGACGCTTCTACTGATGTCTGTGCATTACTGTGCATAGCTATTCATGCAGTGTTTGCTGTACTTGCTGTACATGCTGTACAGGCTGTGTTGCACAGCCTACTACCTAGATATATAGGTACATTGTCCATAGTTTGTTTCCTTAGTTACTTACTCTGGACACTAGGTATGGTGTACTTATGATCCTGCTGAATACAGTTACTTACTCTGAACACTAGTCCCAGTGCTTAAGGCAGCCCCCAAGTGGCTATTTCGCTCCTCAAGCTCTCTGAGCTTCAACAAGCCCATCTCTAGCAAGAGCTTGCACAGCCAAACAATCTTCTTGCCTGCTTCCACAGCAGCAATGTACTCTGCTTCAGTCGTGGATAAAGCGATGGTGTCCTGAAGCTTGGAGTGCCAGGAGACAGCGCCTGTGCCAATCTTGACAAGGTAGCCACCAGTGGAACGGCCTGTGTCCTTGCAGCCACCATGATCTGCATCAGAGAACATCGAGAAGAGTTTGCAGGAATGGGGATTAGGCTGATAGACAATACAGTGATCAAGTGTGCCTTTCAGATAGCGCAGGAGATGCTTCATAGTGTTCCAATGGGCGAGTTCAGGATCAGCAATGAACTGAGCCAAGGTGCTCACAGTGGATGCAATGTCAGGATGAGTTCACCATAAGGAACGCTTGCCATGAGTTTGTTGGTTCTGCTGATTGCGCACTGCAGTGTGCACTGGTGCGCACTGCCTTGATCTAGTGCAGTGCTGTACACACTGGTACAGTACATGTTCGCTCGGGTAATTGCGCACTACCATTATCCTGTGCACTGCTGTGCGCACTGGTACTGTATAGCCTTTACTGCTATGCCTACCTTCCTATACATACTATAGTCACTGCCATGCTGTGTTAGCTGTGTATGCACAGCCCATACTGTAGACATATAGCTACAATGTCCATAGTTAGTTTCCCTAGTTACTTACTCTGGACATTAGGTATGGTACTTATGCTCTAGTAATATAGTTACTTACTCTGGACATCAGTGTCAGTGCTTGAAGCAGCCCCTTTAGTGGCTATTTCACTCCCGAAGCTCTCTGAGCTTTAACAGTACAGCTATGCTGCACTTCTTTCTTATGCTATACTCATTGCTTTGCTGTGTTGGCTGTGTATGCACAGCCTATCCTGTAGATATATAGCTACAATGTGTCCATAGCTAGTTTCCCTTTGGTAACTTACTCTGGACCACTAGGTATGATACCATTGTATGCTTATATCACTAATAGATGGTTACTTACTCTGGACCACTAGTTCCAGTGCTTAAGACTGCCCACTTGTGGCTAGCTTGCTCCTCTGCTCTTCTGAGCTTCAACAGTAAGGTGCAAGTTTAGGAAGCATAGGAGTGGAGACTGGCTTGCAGTCCGACATGCCAAAGTGCTTGAGGAGATCCAGTGTGTACTGGCGCTGGGAGAGCGAAATAGAGCATTTGGAGTGATCCCTGTCAATCTTGATGCCTAGCAGCTGTGTGGTGGCACCCAGATCACGCAGTTTGAAGTGCTTGGCGAGTTCTGCAATGATTTGGTCGATGGCAGTGAGGGACTTCGAAGCAAAGGTCATATTGTTATGGAACACTTATTTTCGCTTTTCTTTTCTCTTATGCATGTGTAGCACATGGACTTAGCTACCAATATTTATATCACGTGACCAGCACTCGGCTACTTACCTTATCTGGTGACAATCATATGTATCTTATGCCTATGCTTCTCCCATCTTCTAGTACATTCCATACTTACTCTCCAGACCGTCTACTTGTACATACAAACCCAAACAAGTACATACTATGTAACATATATAAACCTTGTTCCCAGCATCCTCGGACTCCCAAACAGCTCCATACACCACCCCATATCCTCCCTGCATCACAGCACTCAGGGGACATTACAGAATATGTTATGAACACTGTCCTGCGCCCCTTTTACCCTACAGACCCATTCTGCTGTCAAAGCTCAGAGAGCTTGAGGAGCAAAATAGCCACTTGTGGGGCTGCCTTAAGCATTGGCACTAACTATGGACAATGTAGCTATATATCTACAGTATGGGCAGTGTATACACAGCAAGCACAGCAGTGCACAGGATTATGGCAGTGTGCAATCAGCACAGTGAACATCTGCCCCCTCCAGCTCAATGCTGATGTGGAATAGATTGCAAACACTGGTGCAATGTCCCACATGACTCCCTATTGTCACTGGATGCGTAATTATCAACCCCACCGTGTTGCAATCAAACTAGCAGACAACAACAACATTTTCTCTGCTGGAATAGCCACTGTGGTGTTTAGTCCGATAATTGGAGGCAAGCTAGCGAGATCTGTCGAGTTCTCCTGCATTCTGCATGTCCCAGACCTACGCACAAACCTCCTGGTAGTCCTATACCTCACCAAGTACAAGGCATTCATTGTGACTATCAATTTAACCCATATGAGCTTGTATCGCACTCAGGACACTCCTCTCTTCGCTGCATCAATTAACAGCAATAGCTCTACACATCTGGACAGTGAAACAGTCCCTAACGGTGAATTAGCCTCTCCTGCGACAACACTTCCCCTAGATCTCGCTCTGTGGTACAGAAGGCTTGCCCATCATCATACTGGGAGTGTTAAAACACTTGTTGATCACAATCTGGTCACTGGATTGAATAAAGTCAAAGGCTATGCCAGATCCCATCTGTGAGCGATGCCTGGTTGGTAAGATGTATACAAATCCCTTTCCTTCGTCGCTGTACAGGGCTGAGGACCTACTTGGCCTGGTTCGTGAGTTGATGATAAGATCCAAGAGAACTTGATTGAGTTCCTTGGTTGTATATTCAAGACGATGCTGAGTGTGCTGAGGCTGGTACCTGTGCATGACAGTGCAGGCATGGACACAATGGCCAGGGAGTGCGCAGAAAAAGGAGGAAGCCTCAGGAGCACATCTGCATTGCTCTAGAGGTGCTGACAACAAAGTAGAAGAGTTAGAGGGCATAGCACACAGATAGGATAGGATTTGAGAGCAAGGTTCAACCAAGAAGTGTCCAGGACGATTAGAGACAATCCAGGGACTGTTGAAGTGGCTAGAGCGCAGGGCTCATAACCTGTTAAAGCTCAGAGAGCTTTGGAAGCAAAATAGCCACTTGAGGGGCTGCCTTAAACACTGGGACTGAAGTCCAGAGTAAGTAACTATATATTGTCAGATCGTAAGTACAGCATACCTGAAGTCCAGAGTAAGTAACTAGGGAATTAACTATGGAGGATGTAGCTATATATCTACAGCATGGGCAGTGCATACACAGCAAGCACAGCATGGCTGTGAGTACAGCAAACTCTCACCACCATATAAATTCTAAAATCATTACCATCTTCAAAGTGTTTTTTTTGAATGCTTATTCCCCTGTCTTGCCTTGCCTTGGTCACTTGAATACATCTGGGAATGAGCTTTGCAGGTATGCCTGTGTCACATCCCTCAATAGACCGTATTGTGGATATCCTTATAAACAAGGGTTAAATCCTAATATCTTTTAAATAGGGATATATGAACATAACTTAAAGACTACCTCTTTTACCTGCCAGTCTTCAATATTGCCTTCTCTAGTTAATATATCAGTAATAGTCTATTTTCTAGTATATGTATAATTCAACCAACTATTTACATAGCCCTCCTTAAAGCAACAATCCAGCCAGGTTTTATCAATGAGGTATTTAGGGCTAACTGTTCTTATTGATAAAGGGGAGGCTCAGCTCATATCTGAATCAGCCAACATCCCAGCATCTGTCACTGTCAGAGAAGACAAAGAGACACCAAAGGTGACACAACCTAATTGTGAAGCTATTCACTGAATTCACCTACACCACTATAACATTATGGCATAGATAAACTCTATATGTGACCAGATTGTCACCAGGTGGCTGCTGACTGGATCCAGAATTTCAGAGTTAAGGGAACAAGGGAAATAAGACAAATTAACAAGATAGTCAGGGAGAACTGAGGGTAAGCAGAGTGAGCAAGATTAACTGTAGTCTCAGAGTTAGTAGTTGTAGCTCTCTCATTTTACACTGGTCTTTCTTGTACTCAATATTGTCTGTCGTCTTCCTCTTACCGTCTGTTATTATGGTTTCCTGGAGTCATTCTAGTTGATCCTGAAATTAGCATAAAACTATCACACTCCACCAAACCTCTTCTATATCTTCCATTATTACCATATCCCCAAACCTATCTCCTAATGACATCCCTGTCACTATCTACATCTCTACCAAAGAATCCCACTGGCATGTATTAGACACCCAAATTGCCAAAGCTGAACTCAAACTCACACTGCTCAAATGCCAGAGAATATTTGCAGACATTGATGCTATGTCTCCTCAGGGACACAACTGTGATGATGTGTCCACAGTGAGTTTCCCTTTGGTTACTTACTCTGGACCACTAAGTATGATACCATTGTATGCTTATATTACTAATACATTGGTTACTTATTCTGGACCACTAGTTCCAGTGCTTAAGGCTGCCCACTGAGTGGCTATTTCACTCCCCAGCTCTTCTGAGCTTCAACACAGATCTACCCTGATGTCTCCCTCTATGTCTACACTCAAGGTGTTTGTTCTGCTGATTCCGCACACTGCTTTGGTCCTGTGCACTGCTGTGCACACTGGTACTGTACAGCTTTTTCCTGTTATGCTGTGCTTATTTAACATCCCATACTCACTGCCTTGCTGTGCTACCTGTGTATGCACCGCCTATACTGTAGATGTATAGCTACAATGTGTCCATAGTTAGTTTCCTTTGGCTACTTACTCTGGACTTATAGGTATGCTACTATAGTGTTATAGTTATAGTGCTTAAGGCTGCCCACTGAGTGGCTATTTTGTTCCCCAGCTCTTCTGAGCTTCAACACGAGGTGATGTCAAGATCATCCTACCAGTGTGGACAATACGACCTTTGCCTTGAAGTCTCTTACTGCCATCCACCAAATCATTGCAGAACTGGCCAAGCACTTCAAACTGCGTGATCTGGGTGACACCACACAGCTGCCAGGCATCAAGATCATGTTTGTTCAGCTGATTCAGCACTCTCTGGTGTGCACTGGTGTGCACTGAATGCTGATGACTGGAATGGATAGCAGACACTGGTACAATGTAGCACATAACTCCCCATTGTCACTGGATGCGCAATTACCAGCCTCATCGCATTCCAATCAAACTAGCAGATAACAACATTGTTTTCTCTGCTGAATCAATCTAATGGTGGAAGGCAACCCAAGCAGATCTGTCAAGTTTTCGCACATTCTACATGTCCCAGACCTCCGGACAAACATTCTGGCAGTACTATTCTAACAGGACTGGGAGGGCGAGGAGGCGCAGGGACAGCAGCAGGAGGTCAAACAGGGGCTGGGGCAGTAACAGGAGCAGAGAATGGAACTTGTGGAGGTGCAGGAGGAGCTGGATCAATTGCTGAAACACCAGGCTCAACAGCGGGAGGTGCAGGTGCAGCTGGTGGACCCATATCTCCCCCATGATCCAGATCATTGTTAGCTTCAGAGTTAGAGTTTTCTGGCCAATAGACAGGTGTTGAAGCTCAGAGAGCTTTGAGAGCAAAATAGCCACTTGAAGGGCTGCCTTAGTTACTTACTCTGGACAATAGGTATGGTGTCCTTATGACCTGGCAATATAGTTACTTACTCTGGACAATAGTCCCAGTGTTTAAGGCAACCCACCAAGTGGCTATTTCGCTCCCATACCTAGATAAGGGAGGTAGACTGGGCCATATGAAGTGTCAGTCAGTACTAACTCAGATAAGGTACAGTCATTGATCCTGTAAAATAGAAAGCGGAGCTCATATTAATTCATTAAGTCCTATCTGATTGGCTTAGTCTTGAATATATATATGCTGTTGGTCTCTTGAATTGTCAGTAACAGAAAGCATTGCTCCAAACAATTTTCACATTAGAGGTGAATGGTGTACTATGACAGATAATAGCTTCAGACAGGTTATAGTCCCATCTGAGATGATTGAAGGATTTTCCCATAGTCTTCGAACCTGTCCTTCCAGATGAGACATATCAGTTTTTCCTTTGTGTTACAGTACACAGTCAGAGAAATGTCTGTATATTTATCCAGCATTAAGTCAGGGAATGCTGACCGGTATGCATATAAAAATACTGCCAGCTTCGTCCTATTTAGTGGTGTGTTTATATAAAAACAATTGAACTGTCAGTAAAAACTTGAGAATTATCATAAAACTTATAATAAAAAATGTAAAGTCACACAAACAGTCAAGGACCTCAAGGTCTACCAGGTCATATATAATGATAAAACTGGCTACTTCTGCCCTCTGGGCAGTTGATCAGCATTCTACACAAGCACTGTATCACTCAATGTTAAAGCTCAGAGAGCTTGGGGAGTGAAATAGCCACTAGGGGGCTGCCATAAACACTGGGACTAATGATAGAGTAAGTAACTGGGGAAACTAATTATGGACGTCATAGCTATATATCTACAGTATGGGCTGTGCATTCACAGCAAACACAGCATGACAGTGAGTACAGCAGTTATAGTAAGTAAAGCATAGCGAGATACAAGCCGTACAGTACCCGTGTGCATAGCAGTGCACAGGATCATGACAGTGCACAATTACCAAAGCGAACACTTAATACCCATTTGAACGCAAAACATATCACTCTCAACACCCACACTGGTGTTTTCTAAAGGAGATTAGGGTTTAGATAACAAGCAGTGACCAAGAAAAACTACCTACTATATATACTGAGTGTAGTGCTAGGGGCAGTAAACCGATAATCTTCTTCCTGGGGCAAAGTCAGGAGACAATAGTAAAATCATAATTCTTATGATGTAGTTTTACAATAACTTCTTTGCTATTCCCTTCACCACTTTACCTGGACTTGCTCCCCCCTAACGTAACCCGGGGGTGTTCCTTCCTATAGATAGAATTAAATGTGTGCAAGCAAGTCTGTATATGTGAGTGGTGTGTTCATGATGTTGGGGGTGTTGGAGGTAGATCATATACCTATTTAGAGCTGCCACTTTGAGGTACTGTGCTGGGAGGAGGGGCCAAAGGAGGGGCCATGGAGCACTGGTTTGGAGTAGAAGTGGTTAAAGGATGAAGTGATGCAGATGAGGGGTGGACCCCATTTTTGTAATACTTCATAAGTATTTGCTCAGAGCTCTGAAGTGTATAACCCCAGGTATGTTTGAGGGGCATCAGCTTCAATGTCCTGCTACAGTTTTCAAGAGGGTTAGAAGGGTTTGAAGGTTTTGAAGCTGCCACATTGACCACATTTTGGGAGGAAAATAGTGTTTGTTCTAGTGATTGCATCACTGGTAAGCACTGCTATCATCTTATGCACTGCTGTCCATGTAGTTACTATACAGCTTCTTCCTGTTGAACATGTAGCATATGATTTCACATTTATCACATGTTTGTATACGACTTATCATAGCCGGTACGGACTACTGGAACATTCTAGTATC
>MU266749.1:0-17198 GCA_021014945.1 Leucogyrophana mollusca | reverse complement strand
GGCTGTTTGGGAGTCCTAGGACGCTGGGAGCGACGATGCTGAGTGTGCTGAGGCTGGTACCTGCGCATGACAGCGCAGGCATGGACACAATGGCCAGGAAGTGCGCAGAACGAGCAGGAAGCCTCAGGGGCACATCTGCATTGCTCTAGAGGTGCTGACAACGAAGTAGAAGAGTTGGAGGACATAGCAGTGCAGATAAGATAGGATTTGGGAGCAAGGCTCAACCAAGAAGTGTCCAGGACGATTAGAGACGATCCAGGGATTGTTGAAGTGGCTAGAGCGCGGAGCTCATAACCTGTTAAAGCTCAGAGAGCTTGGGGAGCGAACTAGTCACTTGGTGGGCTGCCTTAAGCACTGGAGCTAGTGTCCAGAGTAAGTAACTGTATTGTGCACTGGAGCTAGTGTCCAGAGTAAGTAACTAAGTTGTGCAGGATCATAAGTACCATACCTAGTGTCCAGAGTAAGTAACTAAGGGAAACAAACTATCAGAACGAACAAGTGCAGCCCCAAACGCGCAGATGGGAGACATCTGGCTTGTTTCCATGCCACAGGATTCATCTAGCATCGCTGTAATTCGCTCTGCCAGGACTCTGTTCGCTCTCTCTGCAACACCATTCTGCTGAGGGCGATTGCGCACTGTGTGCTGGCGCTTAATGCCACAGTTGGTTGTGTCTGGTTCTCAGCATATGCCTGGAACTGCTTGAAAGCGGAGAATGTGTCTGATTTGACCTTGAGAGGGATAACCACTCGAAATCTCGAATAGTCGCAGATGAAGGTGGCCCAATCGCGATATCCTTGGAAAGTGCGATAAGGCCAAGGGAAGGAGGTCTTCTGCCCTGTATAGCGATGAAGGGAAGGTATTTGCGTGCATCTTGCCAGCCAGGCATGGCTCACAGATGGGATCTGGCAGGGCCTTCGACTCCAGCTTCAATCCAGTGACAAGATTGCGGTCTATGAGCGTCCTAACACCTGCTATGTGGTGATGGGCAAGTCTTCTATGCCAGAGGGTGATATCCAGAGGCAGCGTCGTTGCAGGAGAGGCAGACTCGCAGTTTGCAACAGTGGAACCCTCTAGATGTGTGGCACTGTTGTTGTTGATAGAAGCGGTGAAGAGGGGAGTGTCCTGAGAGCGATAGAAGCTCATATGCGTCGAATTGATTGTGACTGTGAATCCCTTGTGTTTGGTGAGGTATAGGACTGCCAGGAGATTGGTCCTAAGGTCTGGGACATGCAGAACGCGAGTGAACTCGACGGATCTGCCTGGTTTGCCTCCAATGGTTGGGCTAAACACCACAGTGCCTATCCCAGCAGAGAAAACAATGGTGCTGTCTGCTAGCTTGATTGGAACGCGCTGGGGCTGATAGTTGCGCATCCAATGGCGATGGGGAGTCATATGGGAGGTGGCACCAGTGTCTGCTATCCATTCCACATCAGCATCGAGCTGGAGGGGGCAGAATGGGTCTGTGGGGTCGAAAGTGCGAAGTACAGTGTTCATGGCATATTCTGTGATATCCCCTGAGTACTGGGATGCATGGATCGGCGGAGGAGGCTTAGTGGGAGTCTGAGAATGCTTGGAACGACGATGCTGCGTGTATTGAGGCTGGTAGGAGTGCATGACAGTGCAGGAGTGGACACAGTGTCCAGGGAGTGCACAGAACAAGCAGGAAGCCATAGAGGCACATCTGCAAGTCTCCAGTGGTGCTGAAAGCAAGGTACAAGACTTGGAGTTCATTGTAGCGCAGATAAGATTGAATTGGGAGCAAGGCTCAACCAAGGGGTTGTTGAAGCTCTGAAGAGCTAGGAGCGACTTAGCCACTATTTGTTACAAATGGGCGAGTGACCACGGGAGAGAAAAGATGACCAGACTAGGGATTGAACCCAGGACCTCCTGGACATATACCGGTCGCTCTAACCACTGGGCTGTGTGGTCGGGGGTAACACGGGGTTGAAAGGCTAGACAAGGGTCTTACAGCAAGGAAACATCAACTTGCAGCATCAATTATGTGGCTGACAGCACCAAGTGTCTATAGACCGTTAGATGAGCGCTAGGCATCATCTAACACTACTGGGGCAGCCTTAAGCACTGGAGCTATTGGTCCAATGCTGAGTGTGCTGAGGCTGGTACCTGCGCATGACAGCGCAGGAATGGACGCAATGGCCAGGGAGTGCGCAGAATGAGCAGGAAGCCTCAGGGGCACATCTGCATTGCTCTAGAGGTGCTGACAACGAAGTAGAAGAGTTGGAGGGCATAGCAGCGCAGATAAGATAGGATTTGGGAGCAAGGCTCAACCAAGAAGTGTCCAGGACGATTAGAGACAATCCAGGGACTGTTGGAGTGGCTAGAGCGCGGGGCTCATAACCTGTTAAAGCTCAGAGAGCTTGGGGAGCGAACTAGCCACTTGGTGGGCTGCCTTAAGCACTGGAGCTAGTGTCCAGAGTAAGCAACTGTATTCAGCAGGACCATAAGTACACCTAGTGTCCAGAGTAAGTAGCTAAGGGAAACAAACTATGGACGATGTAGCTATATATCTAGGTAGTAGGCTGTGCAACACAGCCCACACAGCATGTACAGCAAGTACAGCAAACACTGCATAAACAGGAATGCACAGTAATGCACAGACATCAGCAGAAGCATCCAGAGCTATGTGGAATCACCAGAACGAACAGAGGTTTGTCCTAAGGTCTGGGACATGCAGAATGCGAGTAAACTCGACGGATCTGCCTGGCTTCCCTTCAAAATGCCAGCTGAGAAAACGATGTTATTGTGTGCTCGCTTGATTGGAATGCGATGGGGTTGATAATTGCGTATCCAGTGGCGATGGGGAGTCATATGGGACGTTGCACCAGTGTCTGCTATCCATTCCACATCAGCATCGAGCCGGAGGGGAGGAGGCTTAGTGGGTGTCCTAGAATGCTTGGAATGACGATGCTGCATGTAGTGAGGCTGGTAGGAGTGCATGACAGCGCAGGAGTGGACACATTGGCCTGGGAGTGCACAGAACAAGCAGGAAGCCTTAGAGGCACATCTGCATTGCTCTAGAGGGGGTGAAAGAAGCGAGGTACAAGACTTGGAGTTCATTGTGGCGCAGATAAGACAGTATTGGGAGCAGAGCTCAACCAAGGAGTGGTCAGGATGTGTTGAGGACGATCCAAGGACGCTAGAAGTGGCTAGAGCATGGGGCTCATAACCTGTTACAGCTCAGAGAGCCTGAGGAGCGAAATAGCCACTATGTGGGCTGCCTTAAGGACTGGGACTGATGTCCAGAGTAAGTAACTGTATTGTGTAGGATCATAAGTACAGCATACCTGATGTCCAGAGTAAGTAGCTAGGGAACTAACTATGGACATCGTAGCTATATATCTACAGGATAGGCTGTGCATACACAGCTAACACAGCATGGCAGTGAGTACAGGATGTACAGGAAGTGAAGCATAGCAGGAGCTGTACAGTACCTGTGTGCACAGCAGTGCACAGGACCAAGGCAAAGTGGCTAGTTCACTCCCCAAGCTCTCTGAGCTTTCACACAGCACTTGTCCTGACATCGCCTTCACTGTGATCACTGTTGCTTGATTAGGTTAGTGTGAACAGGAGCAGATGGTGGTAAAGGAGGTGGCCTCATGCCAGTCTGCTGAAGGTGAAGTCGTGTGGTCCCAAACCTGACGCATTCCAAGTGCGGGACTTGTGCAGACAATAAATGGGTACATGGCGCAGTCATGTTTGGTTATTGTTCAGGGGTAGAAGCCAGAGCTCTCTCTGAAGTTATCCAAGGCATCAATTTCTTTGTAATTTGGGGACCTGGGGCAAAGATGCAAGTAGTTTGATATGCTGCCAACTGTGTGTGTTCTTCCGAACACGAAGAAGAAACATATGTTGAAGCTCAGAAGAGCTGAGGAGCGAAATAGCCACTTAGTGGGTAGCCTTAAGCACTGGAACTAGCGGTCCAGAGTAAGTAACCAATATATTAGTGATATAAGCATACAGGATATCATACCTAGTGGTCCAGAGTAAGTAACCAAAGGGAAACAAACTATAGACACATCGTAGCTATATATCTACAGGATAGGCTGTGCATACACCGCCAACACAGGAATGCAGTGAGTACAGCACAAGCAAGAAGCGTAGCATAGCATGAAGGAGCTGTACAGTTGCAGTGTGTACAGCAGTGCACAGGACAAAGGCAGTGCACACCAGAGAGTGTGGAATCAGCAGAACGAACAGCATAACCATCAGAATACTACCTTGAAGACATTCCTTGACTTGGTGGGAGATGCGATAATGTGCGGTAACTGGCTTGATGGGAAGAACCTCAGCCCCAATCTGCCCCCATGGGCACCACCAATACTGTTAAAGCTCAGAGAGCTTGAGGAGCGAAATAGCCACTTGAGGGGCTGCCTTAAGCACTGGGACTAATGTCCAGAGTAAGTAACTAGGGAAACTAACTATGTGACATTGTAGATATATGTCTACAGTATGGGCTGTGCATACACAGAAAACACAGCATGGCAGTGAGTATAGCATGTACAGGAAATAGGGCATAGCAGTAAAGGCTATACAGTACCTGTGTGCACAGCACTGCACTGGACCAAGGCAGTGCGGAATCACCAGAGCGAACAAATACTCCACTGCACCAATAGAACCAAACCATGCATGTGACTCTGAAGGAAGGCACCAAGAGCCAAAAAAGCAACAACCCGCAGGACCTAGTTACGCTGGAGGGCGCCCCTGCTGCCATACATTCCACCACCTGGACCTCATAGGGATGGAGGCTTGTCATGCATTCCAGAGCTATGACCTTTACACACCACGATTGCTGTGGAATGACCACTTACATAGTGGGAAACACAGGGTGCACAATATGGGCGGTTATGCATCCCCAATGCGAACTTTGCAAGGATAGCTTGAAGGAGGCTTTCAAATGCGCAACAGACATGTCCGAGGACGGAAGGTACCCCCAGGCAGATGTGGCCACCGTCTGCTTGGAAGACAGTGACATGCTCTTAATGGCATTTATGGAAGAGAAAGGTTTACAAACGACCACCGTCCTGGGTTCTTCCGCTGGATGGTCATTGCACTGAGGTATTGATCAGAGCCAAGCAAGTCCTTGAAAGCTTTCTAAATTACCATACAACTAACATACCAACATAGAGAAAATTGGACAATGCAGCCTCCTCAGCCTGTTGCTCATGGTCCTCAACCTGAAGCAATATAGCAGGAAGCCTCCCATCAACAAAGGCCTCTCTGTGCTGGCTGAGGAGGAATACAGTGACATGGCCTTTGCTGCCAAATGCGCAGAGGGCTTACTGGCCAGGATGGGCATGACCATGGAAGGCACTGAAGTGTTTGTTGCCAAGGAACCCCACTTGACCTCCATTGCACAAAGGAGAATTACATCCTCTTTTCTGAGGCCGGGGTCCTCACATCTGGCAAAAGCAAGATCAGCATCTCCTATGACTCAAGGTTGTCAGCCCTCGAAATATGGGCCTACACCAGCTGTATCCATAATATGCCAGGTACATGGGCCGCTGCCACCATACAGGCCTCTGATCTTAAAGCTATTCCCAGAAAATTGAACTACTGGTACAGCACAACGACGTTTAGCGAATTCCTTGAACTATGGAAACTAACCATGAAGCAGCCAGATATTGCCATCAGCCCTGAGGGTGACTACTGGCCATCTTTAATGGTGGAAGTGGGTTGGAACCAGAAATATAAGGACCTTCTGGAGAGTGCGAAGATTTAACTGCTAGGTGGAAGGAGTGACAACAGCTCTGGGGAGGTGAACTACACCTGTGGTTCCCGTTGATGAGAACCACCTCTGTATTCTCGGCCCCCTCTTTCCAGACTACATGGTTTGTGTACAACCCTTCCTTTGCAGGGCATAGGGAGTGTCTGCTTACCTCCTTCCAATGGATCCCCACAGTGATGGCGTTGGCCAGGATCTTGTTCTGGAGTGCTTTGTGCTCCACTCGTCTCGTGAAGGGCTCAACCCACATCTTTATCTCCCCCAAGTGGCAATCGTTGATGGGGTGTGGGTTGAGCCCTTCACCATTGTCATAAGATCGTAGCTCAGGATGACTTTGATGGTCTCTTCCTGGATTTTGTCATGCAGCTTCTGGCCTGACACGGTGAAAATGTTTGGGATCTGTGTGGGATAGTGTCAGCAACTGGCCAGGCAAAGACAGTGTTACTCTGTTGAAACATGTTTCAACAAACGCTCCGCTTGTGGGTGATGTTTTTGTTGAAACACATTTCAGTAAGTCAGCCAGGCTTGTTTATTGAAACACATTTTAACAAAACAAGTCACCTGTGGGCAACGTTTTATTGAAACAGCAAACATGCGATACTTCTTGAGATTTTGCACAGATGGGGAATTAAACCCAGTGCCTTAGCACAAAAGTAACCACAGAGCATTGGCCCACTGTGCCACAAGGTCTTTAGTATGTTACACTTTCGTTCTGCTGATTCTCTCTGGTGTGCACTGGTGTGCACTGCCTTGGTCCTGCACTGCTGTGTACACTGCTGTTGTACAGCTCTTTTCTGCTATGCTGCGCTTGCCTTACATGCTGTACTCACTGCCTTGCTGTGCTACCTGTGTATGCACAACCTATCCTGTAGATATATAGCTACGACATGTCCATAGTTAGTTTCCTTTGGTTACTTACTCTGGACACATAGGTATGTTACTATAGCATCTCAATATATTGGTTACTTACTCTGGACACATAGTTCCAGTGCTTAAGGCTGCCCACTGAGTGGCTATTTCGCTCCCCAGCTCTTTTGAGCTTTAACAATATACTATAGGTCGACGTTTTGACTTGTAAATAACATCATATGTATGCTGTAGGACGACATTTTTACTGTCAAATCCGGTTCCTCCAGTGCTTTCCGGGGAACTCCGGACTAGGGAGTAAGCGTAAGAATGTAGATAGGGATTGACGAACTGATTCCGGAGTTCGGAATGGAACATTGGTTTCAGCTTATGTGCTGTGCCTTTGCTCGAGTTCAGTTCCGGATTTCGGAGATAAGTCGGAAGGGGTCGGAGTGGTACAGAGGATAAGGGAAATCTGAGGAAGTCTTGGATTAGACTTAGGAAGGAGAATCGGAGAAGGGATCAGAGGCGGAAAACAGAGGAGGTGATTTAGATGATATTCGAACTGAAGTACATAGATACATCAGAGCAGTATTTATAGTACAGAGTCAGGCTGTGCTACGGAGTACAGTAACCGGAAACCGGTACAAGAAACAATAAGTAGATTCAAAAGGGAATAGATCCGGAGAACGGAGTGGGTCCGGAAAACGGAGGGGGCGATGTACACAGGAATAGTATGACAGACGGAGGATATATAATAAGGTTAATATGAAGGCTAACAAAAGCGATGCATAATAATATGGAAACTGTAAATGACAACATACTGAAGATCCGGACAAGGTGGTGTTCGGTCTGAGGGACCGGCGGAGAGTCCGGAGTACCGGAGGCAGAACGTTGAGTCTAGAAAACGCTAAGAATCATGGGGTCCCTTGATCAACAGTGTTCTTCCCTTAGTGCAAAAACAGCAGCCATTTGGACACACCCATATCAAGACCCTGCACCATGTCCTTTAAAGATCACAATGCTTGGGTGTATCCTTGGACATCACTGTACAGCTTTTCAATGGAGAGACAGGTTGATTGAGTACCCTCAAAGGCAGACATCAAAACACGTCTGGGCTTGCCTGTGGTGTGGAAAGGAGTATGGGAAAGGAGTATGAGTGGTATAGCCTGATGCCAGAGCAGGCAAAGGAGGCTTATCAGGAGGCAAGTGTAACTGGTCCACTCACAGGTGTCACCCAGACTCACCCAAGCTCACATGGTATATCCTCATGCATTTCCAGGCCTTCACACCCTGATCACTTCAATGTTCACAAAAATCGCACAGGTCACAGGCCCGCTGTTCTAAAAAGACATTGAGCACAATAGCTCTGCCTTGATTTCAAAGGACAAGGACCCTTTGCCGATGCCTTCAAAAAGCTCTTTATGATCTATCATTCATCTATGAACGTAAAATACTAGACATCACTAGATAAGAATAAAGTGATAGGAGCTAATGCTCAACCAAGGACGAAGTATTTGGGAGCAGATGCTCAACCAGAACGAAGTATTGGGAGCAAATACTCAACCAGAGGGGTCCAAGAAGTTTCTTGGGCGAGGTGGAGGCTTGGGAGTGGCTAGAGTGCAGGGCTTATAACCTGTTGAAGCTGGGAAGCTGTCTAGTCACTACTGGGTCGATCTAAGCTTAGGATCTAGCAGTCCAGAGCAAGTAACCAAAATATTAGCAGTATAAGCGCATATAGTAGCATACCTAGCAGTTCAGAGTAAATATCCAAAGGGAAACAAACTATGTATCTATATGTTTGTTCTCCTGATTCCGCACTCTGCAGTGTGCACTGGTGAGCACTGTCTGCATCCTATGTATTGCTATGCATTGCTATACTGTACAGCTCCTCTCATTGATTTGCTGACAATACTGAGTAATTGAGGCTGGTAGGTGTGCATGACAGTGCAGGATTGGACACAGTGTTGGATAATGCCTAGCGCTCATCTAATGGCCTATAGACACTTGGTGCTGTCAGCCACATAATTGATGCTGCAGGTTGATGTTTCCTTGCTGTAAGACGTCTACCTTGTGCTTCACCTTGTCTAGCCTTTCAACTCTGTGTTACCCTTGACCATATAGCTCGAGTGACTGGTATATGTCCAGGAGGTCCTAGGTTCAATCCCTAATCTGGTTATCTTTTCTCTCCTGTGGTCACTTGCCCATTTGTAATGGTGAGTACAGCAAGTATAGTAAGTGAACATAGTAAGATATAAGTAGTACAGTACCTGTATACACAGGAGTGTATTCGTTCTGGTGATTCCACACCTTCTGGTGCACACTGGTGAGCACTGCTATTATCCTATGCACTGCTGTGCATGCAGTTACTGTACAGCTCCTTTAATTGCTATGTTTCGCTTTAGATGCTCATTGTACTGCCTTATTGCGTAGATATATAGATACATCGAGTCCATAGTTCGTTTCCCTTGGTTATTTACTCTGGACTGCTAGGTATGCTACTATGTGCACTTATACTGCTAATACTTTGGTTACTTACTCTGGACTGCTAGGTCTGGTGGCTAGTTAGCTTCCCAGCTTTAACAGAGTGCACAGGATCATGGCAATCACCAGAGCGAACAACATTGTCAATAGTTTGTTTCCCTTAGTTACTTACTCTGGACACTAGTGCCAGTGCTTAAGGCAGCCCACCTAGTGGGACTAAGTAGAGACAATCTAGAGACTTGTTAAAGTTGCTAGAGCGCGGGGCTCATAACCTGTTGAAGTTCAGAAGAGCTAGGAGTGACTTAGCCACCATTGGGGCAGCCTTAAGTACTGGAACTATTAGTCCAGAGTAAGTAACCAGTATATTAGTGATATAAACGTAAATATCATACCTATTGGTCCAGAGTAATTAACCAAAGGAAAACTAACTATAGACACATTGTAGCTATATATCTACAGGATAGACTGTGGATACACAGGTAGCACAGCAGGGCAGTGAGTACAGCATGTGAAACAAGCAAAGCATAGCAGGACAGAGCTCTACTGTCCAGGTGCACAGCAGTGCACAACACCAAGGCAGTGCACACCAGAGAGTGCAGAATCAGCAGAACCAACACATTGTTCTCTAGCACCAACATGTCCATCTGCATAAACCCTATGCATGAGTCTCTGATGGTTTTTGTCAAGCTGGGTCACTTATGAGCTCACCACCTCCTTCAGCGTACCATGGTGGCACTCCATCTGCATACAGTGGTAATGGTGGTTAGAGGACCATCAAGGCCTCCTTGTCCTCTGTAACATCCTTGGTCCACTAAACAAAGTTGTCATGTTTGCTGTTCTTCACCTTCTGACAAGCCTTCTATGAGAATATGAAGGCAAAGAGTACTATATTGATTTGTCCTGATTTGGAGGCTGACACTCCTTATAATAATAACAATAGGTTCTGCATAAAGTACATTGCCTGTCTGTAGTTGTCGGGTGTAAACAGTGTCACACCACCCCTGCTCTGTATATGCTTTGAGTTGTGGTGGAGAGGGGGTGGACTAGTATCTTCTGAATTTGCCTCAGGAAGAGGATCATTGGTTTATTGTCCTCAGCACCACACTTAGATAAAATTTGTATATGTGGTAGAATTTTATCTAAGTGTGGTGCTGAAGACAATAAACCAATGATCCTCTTCCTGGAGCAAAGTCAGGAGACAATAGTAAAATCATAATGATAGTTTTTCTTGATCACTGATTGTTATCTAAACCTTGATCTCCTCCAGAAAACACCAGTGTGGTGTTCATTCTGTTGATTATGCACTTTCTGGTGTGTACAGCTCTGTCCTGCTATGCTGCACTTGTTTAAGATGTTGCCCCAATAGTGGCTAAGTCCCTCCTAGCTCTTCCGAGTTTCAATATGTGGGTGTTAAAAGTAACATGGGTGATTTGAGTAATATCACAATGAGTGAGGCAGAGGGTCTAGAAGAAGGTGAGATTGTAGAAGATACTACAAGACAGCCAGGACAGTTCTCGGTAATATCATTTACACTGATCCACAGTGTTATACTAAGCAATTCTTTTTGTAGGCCAGGAAGGTCCGTGATGCAGCACGAAAGGCTCACAAGTGAGCCAAACTTGCAGAGAATAATAATAATATGAGAAGCGAGCTCTTGAACAGATAAGTGAGTTATTCCTTTACATCCTCAAATAAATAATATTTTGTAGGTGTTTTGACTTATCTATTAAGCCAACTCCCCTATTGACTGAGCCCCAAGGTGGTGACGAGCCAGCAAACCTGGTGGTTGATGTGATCCTAACCCTAAGTGACATGGCTACTATCTATGTATCTAGGACTCCAAATCCTCCTCTGAGACCCCTGGCACCTTTTACTAGCTCTCCTTTGACCAACTCTACCCACCACAAGTCCCCCCCCCTCAAATGCTTGTGAAATGAGAGTATTGTCAGAAATTCAGTGCTTATTTCCTAACTTCATACTCATATCTTCACCAAAGGATTTGACGAGCACGTCCCAGGGGTCCATCTGGTAAACAAAGACATTCTCAGTGAACCTGACTAGAGGCAGCATGACAAGGTAGTCCACAGTTGTTTAGCCCGCGGGCCAAGATGAAATCAAAGGTTTTGCTAAGGATGTGTGGTTAGAGAGCACATTAAGTGCACAAGCAAAGAGAGCGCACTTTTCAACAAGGCTGCACATTGTGGGAAAGTTGCTTTCTACCCGAACCGCGGGGCCGCATGCAAGCGGTATGGCTCTGCGCCTCGGGATCCTATCATCTGCCAAGCTGTGGACAACTGGGATGAGTTCTTTCTGAAATATGCGGTAATAATCTTGAGACGGTCAGTAAACACACACAAACTGTTCCTCAACCAGTTGCTTCTCCCCTTTGCTAATGCACCCACTTTCACCCTCTTTTGAGGCAATGCAAATGCCGTTGTTGCATCCTTCCATGATGCAACGCAAGATGCAGCCTGTATCTAGGCATGTATTACATCGCTAATAAAACCTTATTAGCCAGATAAACAACCAACAATCAACAATGAGGAACATGCGTACATCAACTGGTAACGCAGAGCCAGGGGGGACTGTTGCCCCTGCATAAGTGGCTATGAGAACTCAAATGTTTGTGGAGACTGTGTGAGCTACCTGGGAATCTGGGAAACACCATCTTTCAGGAAGCCACACCACACTGCAGGACCATTATGTACCCACAATTGACCCTTTAAACACCAATGACAGAATCCTCTTCTTCATCCATCCCAGTGGTTTTCGTAGATTCATCATCTGACTCCAACTTCTCATTTGGTTTAAGATCAACCACTACCACAGTGACAGCTTTGGCTGCTGGCTTCCTCTTGTTCCCCTTCTGTGCTGACTTCCTCCACTGTGAGGCATTCTGTCTGCCCCTAGTAGGTTGTGGGTTTGATGATTTACCGAACACATGGTCAATCTGGTCCATCGTTGAGAAGTGAGTTGAAAGTTGGGAAGCAGGGTCTTGCTTTATCATTCCCATCTCTTTAATACCCCAGTTGAACTAAATACAAATAAGGTATGGATCCTCCCAGATATTTCTGGATCTGTATGCTATTCCATTTGTAACATTAATATTTTGCAACACACAGCCACTTTTGCGACACACACACACACACATACATATATACAATGTCCACAATACACACACATACACACACACACATACAATGTCCACAATACACACACATATACAGAGTTTGCAACACACGCACCTAGTTCACAATGCAGAAGTTAACCACGTCATGCACACAGAATGGATGGTTTATACATGACAACTTAGTCAATGTTGTAACACTTAGAGCCCAGGACCCAATTCTAGTGATTATCAAGAGCTTGTTGGGTAAACTATCATGGCTGTAGTAATTGAGAGCATCTGTATGTAGTAGTAAGAGACGAAAGCAAATGAATCTGATATGCTGTGGACTTGAAGACTGCAGCCAAGGTCTCACAAACTAGCAGAAAAGGTAGAAGATAAAGGGCCATCAAAGAGCAATGACATTTAGCACTGTATCCTGAATGGCTAATGTGTAGTTATATCCAGCCCACCATTGTTTATTATTCATTATCATTCATTTTTATTGTTGTTATTACACTACTTACACTTGTACGTCTGTATACCCCCCTCTGCTCCCCAGAACTCAGTACCCTGTTGTACCTGCCCATTTACACCCCCCCCTTCTGTAGGGACCACACGCTCATGCACATTCAGGTTAGCTCACTTACCCACTTGGGAACCGGACGCACTTGTGCACATGAAGCCTCAGCATTCTGGCCCACTCCGCGCTAGGGAACTGGATGTGCTTGTATGCATTTGAGCTGCACCCAGTACCCTACGATGGCCAATGATTGCCCTGCCTTCTATTTGAGGGATATACATGCTTGCACATATTCAGGGTTGCCAGTTGTGTTTGGGTCTCTGGGCTCAATCCCACCCCCTATTTGGGAGCACAGACATGCTTGTGCACATTTGGGATGTGCCCACGAGACTGTCTGATAGAAGAGGGGATAAACACAAGCCAGCCATCTATTTGAGGGATATATATGCTTGCACATGTTCAGGGCTGCCAGTCATGTTTGGGTGTCTGGGCTCCCACTCCCAATTTGGGAGCACAGACGTGCTTGTGTGTGTTTGGGATGCACCAACAGACTTCACATTCAGGTCTCTGGGCTCCATCCCACTCCCTATTTGGGAGCAAAGACATGCTTGTGCGCGTTTGGAAGGTGCTAACAGATTGTCTGAGTAGAAAGAGAGATTGTCTGAGTAGAAAGAGAGATAAACACAATATGACCATAAATATCAATAGTAAGTAGACAAATGACAACAAATAAGCCCACAGTGCCCGCACCTGGGTTTAGGGTTCATTCTGCCTCTGAGTTTGGCACAGCAGCAGCATTGACCAGCCATTGTCTTACCAGCACAGTTCTGGTGTTTGTTAGCCTCATGTTCGGGCGATTGACAATTGACAATTGACAGTGGCAAGCCTGGTTGTGTTGCAGAGTTGGTATGAGCCAGGCAAGCCGTGTACTAAGGTCACTGTCCCCCATGATTCCGGCTGTCAGAAGTAGCATGTCTTCAGCCTTACAGTGTAGGACGTGCACTTGAATCACCGAAATTTCAAGTACCCCATACTACAGAACAACACAATATTTTTTAAATCAGACTTTCGTAGCCTCTCTGTATAGCCTTAGTAGTCCACTGCCCATCTTTCTAGTGTCATCCAATGTGTTTTGTTTTTATTACAAACAAATCTTTGAAAAGTAGCAGAAATCATGATACATCACCACTTGAATCAGTCCCCAATTTGGGATGATGGACTAAATCAGCCCGATAAGTGCTTACTGAAGTGTTATTGTGTTATTACCACCAAAAGCTAATCATTGTTTGTCAAGACACATCCTCATGCTTGTCATTCATTAGTGGCCAGTTTCAGTATTGGAGACTCCAGGTTGTATTCAACCAGTTTTGGTTTGAGCCAACCAGCTTTTTGATGCTCTGCCTTTGTCAAATCTTGTTCAGCTTCCAATCACATTTTCTCTTTCTTGGCTTGCTAGCTGGATTTTCCTTGGTAACCAATCGAGCTCCGCTAACCATTGTTGCAGTGAAGTGTGAGGACTTGAGATTACAAGTGTAGTGCTGAATCAATGCAGAAGGACAGGCAGGGCCCGAGTGCAAGGGCCCTTTCCAAAAAAAGGCATATCTTAGGGTAAGATAATGATTTCAATGTGATAAGTGACTGTCATGGCGTTGATAAAGACAGCTCAACCAGCATGTAACTGGCACCTCACCTGCAACATTCCTAAGCTTAAAAACCCAATAGAAATTCCACCATACAATGTATCTTCAATGCACAATCATACCTATACTAATAATCAATGATATGTTAGTGAATCCGAGGCCATAAAATGGGAGGTACAAGTGATATGGTTGATCAGTTCAAGTGGTGGTCCTAGTTCAAGTGCCCATCCTTCACTGTGTGTTGTGGAAACTAATTGTGTGCTCTGACCCTGCTCACATGCCCGAGAGTCTGTTTAGATGCTGTTAACTTGACACTGGACCTTTGACGGAGGTTACTATGAAAGGAAAGGCATCCCAACCACTGAGTGCATTGCAAATGAACTACTTCTCTTGCTGACAATGAAGTTCATTGCTCATACCTATAACATGTGACCTTTGCTATTGTGCTCCCCACATCACCACTTCGTCCTCCTGCCTTCTCAACCACACTTTCCTTAACTTTCCATTGCCGCCATAACTTGACTCACTCACTACTTACTCACCATATGTTGCTGTACGAGTATTGTATATCCATGATTTCTTTACCAGTGCCCAAGCCTAAGGAATGTTTAACGCTGTGAGTGCAATGGCACGTGGCCTTTTGGGTGGGAATGTTTAGTCAGTGCAAATTTCCCAAATATTGCTGAACAGTGAAAACATTCACTTACATACATATTCACAGCCACAATCCAATACCACATCATAATGACTCTCCATTGTGCACCTGTCTCCTTTGCGTTTAACCAGGACATTGATACTGAGCACGCCCACTCATGCCTTCGACAGTGTCTTCAGGTCCAAAACAAGGACAATGAGTATTCATTGTTCAAGAGCATAACTGATCCAGTGACCAATGAGGTTACAGTCACAGCGCTCGGGCTCGTCCCAGGACGGTATCGCTTGGCTGTGAGGCACCTATGTTACAGGTACTTGCATGCTAGGGACATCATTCAAGGTCTTCGCAACACAAGCAGCAGATCCATTATAAATTATATTGCAGGACACCTTCAATGGTAAGAGCAGACTATGTGCTACATTGACAAAGTCTGTAAGGTTTCCTGGAAGATGTAAACAACGGTGAGGAAGCCACGTCAGATGATAAGTGGCAGTCAAATGTATTTGACTACTACCTGTGACTTGAATCAATGTTTACAGGCTATATGAAAGAGCATATGCACCTCCTCGAGAAGGATCATAGCGTGGACATGCCTGGTCTGGTCCAGAAGGAATGCCCTAATATTGTAAAAACATGTGGGTGTGGTATTCATTGTCTGTCAACCATAGACTTATTCACGATATGCAAGTCGACATTGAAGTGTACTGGGATAAATTCTGTAAGGCAGGCTTGGACTTTTGAAGCATGGACAAGGATGGAGAGGAGTTGCAGTTGAAGTCACTCAAGGACCTGATTCCGAACTTGTTTTTTTTAGTCAAACTTATTGAAGAATATGCCAAGAAAAACAGTGTCAAGGGCAAGGCCAAAGTGAAAGCAAGACTGCAAGAGAGGAAAGTGAAGATTGAGAAGGAAGAAGAGGAGGATGTGGAGGGTGAGTGGGAAGAAGAAGAAGAAGAAGAAGAAGAAGATAGGAGTAAGGACAAGTTGAACGCAAAGGCAAGGGTGGGGGCACAGACAAAGGAACAGTCAAAGGCAAAGGCAAAAGATGGAGACTAAGGAGGAGCAAAGGGGGGAAGTCAAGGAGGAGGGGTATAGGGGTAAGGCCAAGTCAAAAGCAAAAGGGAAGGGGAAGGGAAGGCGGAACGGAGGTCCAGAACTCGAAGACAACACCAAAAAGGGGCCAGAAGGCAAAGGGGAGGATAATGGGGCAGCGAAGGGTAGAAACCCCACTTGAAAAGGGACAAGAGACAGGGGAAATGAGCAGCAGGGGTTACAAAGAGACCACCACTGTTGACACTAGAGGAAACACAGTTGAGGGGGGGGGTACTGTGGAAGAGGCTGAGGATGTCAATGTACACAAGGTTAGGGCTCCCACGCTCCTTTAGCCTTTACATTGTTTTACTGATCGATACCACCTACCTGATGATCAGCCAATGACCCAAGATATATCAATGTCCGATGACCACCAAGCCATGAAGATGCTTGAGGAATGCAACATCCAGCCCTTAGTCGCTCAAGTCCCTGTCACTCCAAATCCTGTGGTCGACAGACAGATGCCAGATCCCAGCTTGCTATGTTATCTGGGGGGCCTGGTATCAACGGACATGTCCGATCACATGACCCCTGAGCAGTTGACAGTGTGTTCTAGCGGTCTCGACACCAGTAGCAACAATGAGCAAGAGGGTCTCGACGTTGTGCTTAACGACGATGTCAAATCCGGTTCCTCCGGTGCTTTCCGGGGAACTCCGGACTAAGGAGTAAGCGTAGTTATATAGATAGGAGCAAACGAACTGATTCCGGAGTCGGAGTGGAACGTTGGCTTCAGCTTATGTGCTGCGCCTTTGTCCGAGTTCAGTTCCGTATTTCGGAGTAGGGTTGGAAAGGATCGGAGAGGGACAGAGTTTTAAGGAAGTCAGAGGAAGTCTTTTAAGGAAAGACTTAGAGGATATTCGGAGGGGAGATCAGAGACGGAATGCAGAGGAGGTGATTAAGTTGATATTTGAACTGAAGTACATAGTTACATCGGAGCAATATTTATAGTACGGAGTCGGGCTGTGCTACGGAGTACAGTAACCGGAAACCGGTGCAAGAAACAATAAGTAAGATCAAAGGGGAATAGTTCCGGAGAACGGAGTGGGTCCGGAAAACGGAGGGGGCGATGTACACAGGATTAGTATGACAGACGGAGGATAAATAATAA
>MU266748.1:0-17324 GCA_021014945.1 Leucogyrophana mollusca | reverse complement strand
TACAGTAACCGGAAACCGGTGCAGCGAAACAATAAGAAGGATAAAGGAGGAATGGTTCCGGAGGGTGGAGTGGGTCCGGAACTCGGAGGGGCTATGTAGATCAGACAGGCATAGGATTAGTGTGACAAGCGGAAGATAAATAAAAGCTAAGTAAAGGCGGTGCGTAGACAGAACTATAATGGAGAGGAAAACATACAAAAGGAAAAGGGGTAGTGTTCGGTCCGATGGACTGGCGGAAGGGTCCGGAGGACCGAAGGCGGAACGACAAGTCTAGAAAACGCTAAGTCCAACAATTGTTAGACAGAAGGATCAGAGTGATGCGGAAACGTGCGGAATGGAACCGGAATGGAATATGAGGGCGCGTGGCTGCACGGGATACGACAGTTTGTACTCAGTTCGAATATAAACAAAGTTGATTCCCTTGCTCAACCTCTGTTCCTCCGCGTGCTCCGATCTCCGGACACAACCTCCGCCCTCAGTCCTTTTCTTCTAAATCCCTCGTTCTCCAATTCCTCCGAAATACTGGGACCAAGTCCGCAGAAGGGTGCAGTGCACGAACTGAAGCCAAGTCCCTTATCATCTTTGTTATATCTCTTAGCTTACCTCGTCGCAATCTCCGGAGCTAGCTCCGGACCCCCGGAATTTCATACTTGACAGAGGCTGCACCTATCAAATTGTATAAATGTGAGCCCTATACAAGTAGAGCTAACATGAACACTGGACATGTAGCATTCTGACACGCGAAATTCTGTTAGTTCTGGTCACATTAATGCTTTCTATCCACCTTGATGACAACACAGAAACCCATTGAGTAGTTATCCAGTGGGTCAGATCACTGTAATAGTTCAAGTAAGTTTCAGACTGAGGAATTCAGTCAATATCTCTGCTTACCTGTCAGCAATAATTCTATCTTTCCTTCAGCAGATTCCATATTTTCAAGCATCCCTATCAAAAAGGAGGATAACTGTTAGAGAGGTATATGGTGATGACATAAAGGGCAGGTGCACAGGGGAGGGTAATTGGTTGGCTACTTGATACAATGTACTGTGTGTGCCTGGTGGATATTATACACCCTGGTTATGAGTTCTGACAAGTGGGAAACATGACAAATGACATTAATATAATTATATTGCCTGGGATATGCCTAGGTTTGAGTGATGGATAATGGTGATACCAGGAGTAGAACATTATTGAGTTGAGACTGATCAAGGAATGGAGAATGGTCTCTGCTAGTGGTAGGGAGTGTTATTGAATATCACCCCTTAAAGCTCCTCACACTCTTCTCTGCATAAATCCATCCACAGATCAGAAACCTATAAAGGGGATAATAATAACCTCATCCAGATGGCAGAATCACAGACTGGAGCTTTAGTACCTGCTTAGATCCCCAGCTCCAACAGAGCATTGACTTTATTTCAGAATTCACATGCTTAGCTAGAGCGCAGGGTCTACCTGGAATACATGTTACAAATTTATCACAGTGTGTCACATTAATAAGATTATACTGATTTGAGGATTTATTGACTGTAAAAACTCTTTCCTTTTAACATAGCTGTCAGAAAGTCCACTAAAACCTGTAAACTTGCAGTCAAAATCAAAGCCAAAAAATACAATGTGTTTGGTCGCTGCTGGTGCGATTGCAGCTCATATTCTCAGCTTTGTTGATCCAAAGCCTATGCACACATCCATACTCTCAGGCCAGAAATGGCTCAATGAGCTACTCACTGGTCACCCAGATCACTTCTACCGTTCTATAGGAATGAGCCATGTTGTCTTCTAGAAGCTTTTTTAAGAGCTGCAAGTTCATGGTTTGCAGGATTCAAGATATCTGACTGAAAATGAGCGGCTAGCAATATTCCTGTACCTTGCCAGAACAGGCTTAACAACATGTCATTTATAAGAGTGTTTTTAGCAAAGTGCCAATACAATTTCAAAGTGAGTTCTATATACACAGTTCCTCAACCCAATGACAATTGTCACAATCTATTATCAG
Source organism: Leucogyrophana mollusca (assembly GCA_021014945.1). Lineage (NCBI taxonomy): Eukaryota > Fungi > Basidiomycota > Agaricomycetes > Boletales > Leucogyrophana > Leucogyrophana mollusca. The sequence continues at coordinate 15,331 of MU266748.1, read as the reverse complement.
GTGCACCCATTGTGTGCTAGATCTCTTTGTGTCTTCCCCAATGTATACCAAGTACATTAAGCTATCAGACAATATCCAAATAAATTGTCAATGATCTCAAACTATTTCCATTCTTCAAAAATTGCTGAGGAGCCATTAATGGATCCCACTTTGATGCTTTTATTCCTGACAATATGGAGGCCTGCTATTATAACCGAAAGAGAGTTATCTCACAGAATGTGCTTGCTGCATGTGACTGGGATATGAAGTTTATCTATATCCTCAGTGGTGGGGAGGGGTATGTGAATGATGGACAGATCTGGGAGTATGCACATACAAGAGATCTTACCATTCTCAGAGAACAATATTTTCTTGCTGATTTGGGGTTCCCACAATGCTCATCCCTTCTAGTCCCACCCATTCCATGCAACACGCTATCATTTGAAGAAATGGGCAAAAGTGAATCAGCAGTATGTCATATCATTTTCACATTTCTTCTTGGTTGACTTTAAATTACACAGCCCAACAACAGCAAAGGAGTTATTTAACCTGCAACATGCTCAAGCCCACAATATCATTGAGTACATCTTTGGTGTATCAAAGCATAGATTTCGCCTTATGATAGCATATCCAGGGTATTCACCAGCCACTCAAGCAAAGTTTATCCCAACAATGGCAGTCCTTCACATCTTTCTTCGGGTCCATTGCCCATCTGACCATAGAGACTTGTTGACCACACCTGGAGTACATGAGAGACCTCAGCAACATCCTCAGGTTGTACCAAAACACTTCGATGCTGATATTAGTGAGGCAGAGGTAGAAGAAGTATCAGCACAATGTGATTGCATTTCACAACAAATGTGGGAGATCTATTGAGATGTACTAAGAGAAAAGGGAGCAGGTAGTGAGTGGAGGGAGTAAAGGAGTGTGGAGACAAATGCACAATGTATCAATAGGATGGCAAAGTTTGTAGTCATGGATAAATGGAATGAAGATATTATGGGATGAAGGCTAAAGAATAAAAGACCAATAGAATTCAAATCCTACTCCTCATTTTCATCCTCAGCAAACTCAGAAAGAATGTAATGGGTGCAATGATATTTGGTAGAAAGACTCATGAGTGAATCTGCAATATAAATGAGCAGCCTCAATAATGTCATTGTCAGAGAGATCCCCATCCCCCTCAACACACCTGATCTAACTCTGGCTCTGGGCACCCACCCCCTCCTGGTACTTCCCCCCTAGGAAGGTTGTTCTGGCATCTGGATTGACAAGGGAGTATATCCAGGGTATTTTTTGGGATAGATATGGTATATTAACACATATTTCCCTGAAGGGGTGACCTCAGAACAAGCCCTGAATGCATAAACCCCTGAATACAGGTATTGGGGGATTAGGAGGTCTGGGTGTCTGGGAGTGATTATATGTATTATGAAATACACAAGTAGTTTCCTAGGCATCCCTTTGGGTGGGAAATTATCCCCGAATTGCCTTATCACCGCCTGCAGGACAGGAGATGTGTTCTTCGCCACAACAGCGATAGACTGTTTCTTGACGAGGTCTCCCTACCACCCGATAAGGGGCGTGAAGCCATATCGTAATGTGTTGTATGAATCTGGCATGAAGTGTCCGATCTTGGCGGCAGTTTTCAGATTGACAAAGACCTTGTCCATACACTTATGCCACAAGCGTCCTTGCAGGATCAACTGAAATTCGGAGTAGGCTTCGAATTCTACGACTGGGACGTAAGCAACGCATCGCCATGCGTGGGCCATTGCTTTCATCCACACCTCCGAATGGATGTTGGCGAGAGTTGTCTGTTCTGAACTAATAGTATCTGAAGTGTCATTGAAACTGGTTTGTAACCTGTCTTACTGTGGCTGAGTAGGATCTGGGTTATACAATGAAGTAGTGCGTAACACAATTGAGAGGTAACACTTTCTACTATAAAAAATAATTCAGCAGGTTCACAAAGGTACTGTGGCTGAGTAGGATCTGGGTCACACAAGGAAGTAGTGCATACCACAATTGAACAGTGACATTTTCTCCTATAAAAAATATATGAGCAGGTCGGCAAAGGTACCACCAGCACACATATGAAGCTTTATGATTTTTGAGGTATCCCTTGTGATACTATGATCAGATTTGGGTCAAAACCAGACAAATGGGTCACCACCATATATGGCAAGTGGCCATGGTCACCCCGACACCTCCAGCAATGTTGATTAGTCCTACACAACAAAATCCATCACTCAATACTGGAACTGCATGATTGAAAACATACCCCTTGATTTTAAGGACATGTGAGCCACTGTATGAAATAATTTGAGATGATTTGCTTGTAAGAGAGAGGATTTAAGCCAAATACTCAAACTTACCATCCAGTTCAAGAAATATCATTCTCCCATTTGATACAGACCCAGAAAAAAACATATAAATTCATATACACTAAATACATACCATTTACTATGATAAAGAACAAAAACAACAAATTACAATGAGACAAAGCTCGATGAGAACCAAGAGTACTAAGTACAGTACACTCATGATATGGTTTTCGAGCCAAAACCTGCTAAAGTTGCACAATTTCATTTTATATGAACATAACAGTATGCTATCTATGATACTACAGTATGAATGATTTGTAGTGACCACTTGTATTAGTAATTACTAGTGAAACATTAGTACACACTAGTAAATGCCTTGTAGTCACCACTGTTATTAGTGGTTACTTATAATAGACTAACAAACACTTCTAAATAAGTTGTAGTGACCGCTTTTATTAGTAATTACTAGTAAAACATTAGTAAGACTAGTATATCATTGATTACTCTATGGAGAGACAGGTTGATTGAGTACCCTCAAAGGCAGACATCAAAATATGTCTGTGCTTGTCTGTGGTGTGGAAAGGAGTATGAGCTCAACCACCGGTATGGCCTGATAAGGCCAAGGGTAACAACAGCCCCTTTGCCATGTTATGGTGGGTGAGATATACCTTGAAGTCGTCAATGATTTCCTTGGGAAACTTCTACTTTGCTAGGTTCCATGCCAGGGTGAAAGCCGAGGTCAATTCAAAATCTATACGCTCAAGCACGCTTGGATGGAGGCTTTTGAGCCAGAAGTTCTTTGCCAAGTTGAATTTGGGGGCATTGCGGGATCCAGCACTGAATCCAATCAATGGGATGGTTCCCAGCTCTTCCAGCTTTGCAGCAAATGTAAGTCCACCACTGAAAATGGAGAAAATTGAAACTCATGTGACTGCTTGTCTTGTGAGCAATTGTATTCTTCACCACAGCATACAACCAATGCAGCACAGCCTCATCTTGTACAAAGTCCCTAAGCACCACACAAACAATCTCACCTAACTCAGTGTCTTGCACAATGCAGTTCTGGCTGCCCCCCACAGTGAGCTGAAGTTTTTCTTTCTCGACCAGAAAGAAAGGGTGGTGGGGTTTTCTCTTGTCTGGCTGCTTATCAAAAAGCAACTTGTAATACCATTTTACCCTTATTTCCTCCCGCTCAACAACCCAAGTGCCCTTCAGAGGATATGGCTCCTTAAGCCGAGGCAGGAAATGCACCGACAGCGCCTCAAGGAAGTCTTCAGTGGCTGCTAGAGACCAGTCAAGGCCAAGGCGGGTCACCAGATGCATTTGGGCAGTTTGTTTCTGCTTTTCTTATTCTTTAAATGAGTGGATTGCCCTGCCTATGTTTCATTCTGGGTTGGTGCCAAGGCTTCCGTAGAAAGCCAAAAAATCAGAGAAGAGATGGCATTTTTGAATGGCATTCTTCAGGCCTGGATTGGAAGTGAGGATTTTTTGCTGCAGGGAAGCCACAAGCATAGCTTTTGAAAATGGGTGCCCAGCTTCCGCCAACCAACCACTGTCACTCACCAAAAGTGTTTGGTAGCGAGAACATGGATTATTGACGAACCTATCACTCCAAATACAGCGCAGGACAATCACCATTCATTCATTCCCTATCCAAACGATCCTTGCTCGCCACATTTGTTTTATTACAGCATGCCAGCATTTATGATGTCAACAACTAAAATGAACACAATGCACTTGCGTGTCTCTTTCATTTTCCCCACATCCTGTCACCAGACGTCGTCCAATTATTCACCACACTAATTATATCTTGATGCCCGCTGAACACTTCTATGTCTGCCATCATTCCGCTCCAAAACGCTCATTCCATGTTCATCCACACGTTCCTTTACAAGGACAACCCAAAGTCTCCTTGGGTTGCAGCCACCATGTCCCGTCCTCTCCCTATCAAATTTGGGGACCATCTAATCGTCAGGGCTATTTCCTCAAGGCCCAGAAGCTGGTTTTTTGGTGTCATCACTGGAGTTGCACATTTGGAGAAAGATTGGGCAAATTTAGAGTTGACACCTAGCAAAGCCATTGAAACCCTTGCATGTCCAAAAACCACCGATCATGTTTTAAGAACTTATGAGATGCAATTGGTAGGTCGACAATGTGGTGCCTGTGTGCAGTATATGGGGAGCAACAACTGGTGTCCGTGACGCCCGTTGTCTGGTGGTAGAACCACCGGTTACTGGATGCATTGGAGGGCCCACCCATGGGTGAGCCCTCTGTATCCTCCAGCTCTGGCAAAGAGTCTGGGGGACTGCTTGCCAGCAGTGACCCGCTGGCTTCCCCGTTGATCATCAGATTGATCGTCTTCCGGGATTTGTTCATGCGTTGACCAAATATAGACAATGTCCTTGTTGTTGTTGTTGTTGTAGTCGCTCACGGCTTCAACAGTTAGTTGCTCGTCGGTCTCGTATTGAGGACCTTCGAGGGGCTCTTCGACAGAAGCCTCGTCCTGAAGCTCTTCCCCAGTCAGAGACTGGGGAAGCTTGAGCACTTCATGTGCTTCAAGGTCAGTGTTGAGCTGATTTTCTTGTCCACCATCGTCCTCGACAACTTGAGCAGTGAACAATCGCTGCTGGCCTGACTGTTTGGTAGATGTGCCCAGGCTTGTGGCAGATGAAGCACGTCAAGTGGGCATGCTCATTGCTGCCATGCTTGTGGTCAGTAGTCTTGGTAGGCTGCTTACCTTTATCGTATGGCCTTTGCTCGCTGCCACCCCTTGGCAGTCCAGCAGGGCCCGAACGGTTATTTGTCGAGTGTCCCTTGTTTTGGGAACACTCTCCTCAATCGCCACGCCTGACTATCTTGAACCTTTGGTGTCCCTCACGGGACGCATCGTTCCTTTTCTCAGAGGATCCATGCCCCTTGGGGCCAGGAGAGGATGAGGGTTGAGTGTATCCACTCTGCCTCGTTGTTGTTATCTGGCATTGATGGTGCTCCACGAACTGTAGTGCACCCTCCATACTCCCACCTGGTTGAGTATTTCATCACCTCAGGGGGCTAACACGTATCCCTTGTGTGGTTCCTGTGGGAGCGACCTGACCATCCACGCCTCTGGGCCTCAATGTGACCCATAATGTCACTATTGCGACCAGAGAGGTACGCAGGTCTCCCTACGTTCCTTGGGTGAGCTGGTGACTTGACCATTTAGGTCGTTGGCCTCGTCTTCAGTGCCTTGCGCTGTTTGTGCAGGTCGATCCGAGTGATCGGTTGTGCTTGCATCTGCTTCACTCATTGCTTGCATGAATTGGGCACACAGGGTCACAAAGCGGCCTGCCTGGTGCGCATATGGGTTTACCCTATGATTTTCTCCTGGCATAGCGCTAGCGCTACGCTCCATTCACCTGGTACCCACTGCTTGCAGGTACTGGTCGATTGTTGCCATCAACTGCTCTGCAGTTGGTGGCATTGGGACCCAGCTGTTGTGGCTGGGTCCCTCACTCCTTGCTTCACTCAGTTTAGCTGGGGCTCCCTCTGCAGCTGGCGGAGGGCTTTTTCATTAGCATTACCCTCCGTAACCCGTGGGTTCGAGACTTCCCGCTTGGAGGGCAGGTCGTCTGGATGACATCGTGCGTATGGGTGATGAAGGTAATGAGGGCGGTAGTGGTGGGAGATCTAGGTCAAGATCCAGACTGATAGGGGATAGCGAAATTTGGGATAAAGATGGTGTTGAAACCGACGAGGATGTGTCGGAGGGGATAAGCAGCTCTGGTTGATGATACCAGAACAATGATGTATTGTTCTAAACTGCCGGCTGCTTGTCAGCCTGTACCGACAGAGTGAGGCTGGAGGAGAACCGCCTGACCAACAGGGCTTAATCACCACCCAGTGGAAAACGGCGTCCCTTCCCAACTCTTCTCCCAGGATCTGTAACTAGCTTGTTGCTCTCTTGCAACTGCTTGGGTGATTACCTTAGCCTTCTCGGCCTATTGGTCCTGCAACAAGACACGTGTGTCAAGGGTCTTTTCCAATCCTGGATCAATCTACCGCTGCAGAGATCCTAAAACAACTAGGACAGTATAGTGGAGCAACAAGAACTGTATCGTTACAATGCAGTCCATTCATAGTGAGTGGGACACCACACAATCTGCAACTCGAACACCTCATTCGCTAACAGATGTGCCTGCACTGTGTGGCAGTATTGGTCCTCTTGCATGCATGGGCAATTTGGGGCTGCACTCCTTGGGCGACGGCTTGGCTTCTCTCAATATATACTGTATACTCCTTGCTTGGGCTTGGGATGACTGTGTATGGGACCACTACATCAACATGTAAGTCCTACTTGCATATATCACTCTTGCATGATCATCCTTAAGCCCACTTTCACAATGGCTAGTCCAGATGTTCCAGCACTTGAAAGATATTGGAGTTTGTGTAGCTTATATGCCACATAAGTCCAGCAACACCATGGCCATTGAGTATTCCTGATTTTTTTTGTTGCCGTACAGCTTATCTTGTGAGCCATCATCTCAGAGTGGCTATTGTCTGTATTTCGTCCTAACATTGCCATCTAGTGGACACTCATTTTCCCAAGGTATTCCACGTGCAATTCCCCACGGGATTCACGAGTACTGAGTAGTAATCCCTTGCATAGTATTGCGCTTGATACAAGTGACAAATTTAAGGAATAACACTGGGGACCCACGCAAGCATGGGTCTCCATTTTAAAATGGAAAATTTTTTATTGGAGGAAATATAGAGTCATACAAATAATACAAAACATATTATATTAATCAAGAAGAACTTCTGGATAGACAATATCACAGTATTAGGCTCATCTGAAGTGTCCTGTCAATAGGGAATAGCATGGATAGGGGTAACCTGTGCAGGTCCTGGGTATGGGTACTGGTGGATGTGGGTAAGGCCCAGATATCTCAAACACACCTAATGAGTGTCATATACCATGCAGCCACACACCCACTCTATCCACTTTGAGTCCTTTCCAGATGCTTCTGCACCCCTCGGATGTAGCACTTGTCGGGGTGCTTTCTTACATGAGTGACGGGCTGGGGGCTTAGCAGGTGTCTCTAATGCTGCAAGCTTGTTACTGAAATCTATGAATAGAAGACATCATGAGTGAAAATGTTACGAAGGTGCAATTAATTAAAAGTCCACCTTCACAAACATGGAACATTGTTTCCAATGCGCCATTTGGAAGCACAGTCATCTTGTTTTGACATGCACGTCAAGCCATGGTGCTATGGACACCTAATGCTTGCTTGTCGTTCCCTTTTTATACACTCTGCGGCCATTAAGTAAAAGGGAGCTAGTCATATTGCAACAGACGCCAGACACAGGTTAACCATACTTGTCCCAAGTTTCCGTGTGTTCAAGTCATGCACATTTGTGCGTGCAGCACTGCCTAGGATCCAAATAAGTACTGGTACCTCAAACCAAGGGTCGGCATTGGGCGATGCATGAGATATACGACTGAGAGATCTCGAGATCAATGATTAAACTTTCCACAACGCGAGGCACTCACAACAAGGTTTGTTACCTAGCAAATGCATGATTTGAATTCACGGCTCGCGCATACCTGCAAGCTGGCAATGTCTGGATGGTAATTTACATGAAAAGTTCAAGAAATGGTGATTTTCTGGCCTACTGGCAATTCAACAAAAAACAAGTCATCGAGCCCAAGAAACTCACTTGGATCAGCTCCATGGCTTTCCCAAAGTTGGAGTGCTGCCTTGACAGGAGATATGAGCCTCGATTGTGTGTGGCTGGTGCGTCCTATGGAGATTGTGCAGCACCCGCTCAACATGGGAGCGCATTGGGGAGCGCTGTGGCTCAAGCTGAGTGGAGCTTGAACCAGCCACAAATCGGCGGCTCGGCTTGCCATGATAGCCAGAGCCGTATGCTTGAGCTCGGCTCAGCTAATTATAGGCTCAGCTCAGATGGCTAGCGGCTTCGAGCCGCGCCGTGGTAACACTATTTGCATTAGATGAGTTCGAGGGTATGATTCTGACTGAAATGGCCAGCCTAGGGGATGGTCATGCTTATACCAGAGGACACAGAGTCATAGGTCATTGTGGTCCAGTACATAGATACAGTTATCTTGCCGATGCCAAGACTGAGGCCCGTCACTTTTGTCTGCAGGCGGCAATGTCTGTAGATGAGGTGATCGCGATGATCCCTGCGGATTATTGCCACATTCTCCGCGACCCTTTACTGGGTATTGCTAGCAATGCTACCAGGCTTGCTGCAGCCGAAACCACTCTTGCAAATTGGGAAGGCCACAAAGTGGGTGGTACATACCCCCCACACCTTCACCAGAAGGCCCCCAATGTGCAATTCACAAAGGGGTACAAAGAATCAGATGAAGGTCTCACCGCTCTTGCAGCCTTCACCAAGTTGCATACCACTTACATGGCCTCTGCACTTGATTTGTCCATCCACGTGAAGTGGGACAAAGTTGGATTCCTGAAGCGGGCCTTGTAGCCCGAACCTCTCTATGAGGAGATCAGTCCCCTTATTTGGGTAAGAACTGATGAGCTTGTGGCAAAATCCAAGCTCCCAGTTTTCGAGAAAAATGTGGAGGGAGCCCTCTGTCATAATGGCTACAAGGAAAACCCGACAACCGCTGCCCTCAGTCTTGAGGTGCAGATTGTCTCATGTACACATTCCATATCATCTCTATTGTAGATGTATGGGATCATGCTGCTCAAGCTAAGAAGGAGCAGAAGAAAGTGATACACGCAGAGGCAGACATTGAGATGGCTGATGCATCCAAGCCCGGCCCATCAATTCAGTCAATATCTATTGCCGCCCACCTCAAAAAACTTGATAAGCCCTCCAAGGGCAAGGTAAGCACACAAACTGTAATGCATAACCCCGCTGACTCCTTTGTGGAAGGATGGCAAGAAATCGGTGTCGAGTTCCTCCACCAAGAAGGAAACACTTCCATATGTTCCTTCATGCACAGTGCACCACATGATGCAGAGGAGACGGACCCAGAAGCAAAGATTATAGAGATAACAGCCCAGCGGTGGGAGAATCACATGATCCGGCCACTTCCAGCCCGGCAAATTTGCTGACTTCGCTTTGAGCTGAACTGCCACTGGCACACATCGGCTTTTTGACCCCGCATATTAGGACATACCCATTCTGTACCTACAACTGTTACTCGACAACTCAGCATACTCTCAGAGTGAAGCACTACTCGTTCACATTTACTCAGAAGTTGTAATAGCTATAAGTGTCTATGTCTTTCATAATGGTCTAACACTTATAGTACATTCAGGATACTTCTAATTGAATGCTTAACACAAATGTTTACCACCGAACGAGAACACTTGACTGGTGAGTATTGAAGCTTGATCTGATCATTGTATTCACTGACGTTCTTGTCAGTGATGAACCACAAACTCAAAACGGAGTACCTACTTCAGTTGGAGGCGTTGAGGGCGGAGATCCAATGCCTCGAACAGGCGGTGCAAGATGTGATCACTGAGGAGGAGGAGAGGATTTTGGCGGCAAGGAGGGTCGGCACGCAAATGGTGCTGGGGCGTCACAACAACAAGGGTCCATTAGTACTCAAGTTCTAGTTGGTTCTATCAGGGACTTGTAGTAAAGCGTTGAAGTGAATCACGTTTGACATGGTTAGTTATGCATCAAAAAAATAAATATTGCATTGGCATAGGTACTACACATTGCTTGTGCTGTACGTCTCCTCGGGCGAATAGGCTCCGTTCATAGCCAGTTCTGGATATCGGGCAACGCCTGATGGGGGGCTCTGACTGTTGGTGACATGCCAGTGCAATGTGTTGATCTAGGGTATCGTAGATGATGTGAGTAATCAGATTTGCTTCATCACACAATATATCATATCATTCAGGGTGCGCAAAAGATCCTCCAAAGGATAGCTGTGAGAGCAATGCAAGGCAACACTTTGAAACCCGATTAACTCTTGCCACCCGCACAAACAACAATTTTCACCACACATCAGTATAAAACTCAGGTAATACTTGGGTACTCCATCAGTATAAGCGAGTACTACATCAGTTTAAGTGGGTACTACACTAGTATAAGTGAGTGCTACTTCAGTATAAGACTCAGGATAAGGGTACTACATTAGTATAAGTGGGTACTACATCAGTATAAGACTCAGGTAGTACTGGGGTACTCCACTAGTATATGGGTACTACACTAGTATAAGTGGGTACTACATCGGTATAAGACTTGGGTAGTACTGGGGTAGTACTTGGGTAGTACTTGGGTAATACTGGGTACTACATAGTACTGGAATAGAGGGTCTGTTCCAGGATCCGGGAGGATAGGTCCACAGTTGAACATGGCTGCAGGGAATATGCTATTCATGAAATTTCGGCAGAGATGAGGATAGTGATTGAACAACAGGTCAATGTGTTCAGCGTAGAATTGAAACAGCTTGAGTGAGTAGAACTGGAAGGCACCTTTGTGAAAGGTCAATCTGGTTACTATAGCTCATACTAAAGCTTGTACGTACTATTGGCAAACCCTGCAATGCGTTGAATGGATTTATTGGCCAAAAGTCGGGCAACAACCGCTTCATTGCAGGTGCTGTTCTTGAGATTTCGGGGAACCTGACCAGATATCAGACTTATTCATGGCAGGGCTTGGGCATCACAGCTTACAGTTTGTCCCCCTCCATAAGAAACACCAGCAGCGAGGGCGGGGTACTCCCCTCGCCTGTGGCGCCGCTTTTTCACTGGGATTTTCGCTGCTAACCCTGCTTCATGGAGCGCCTTCGTGGCGTCCTCCACAACATCATCCCAGGTGGGGTCATCAGGACGCCCAGCAAGAACAGCTAATATCCTGTCTTCAGCATCAACAATCACATGGGGAGTTCTGTGAGGTCGCCGTCAAGCCTGGTCCATCTGACAATCAAAACAGCAAACATACCTTCCATCCCAAGGTACAACATTGAATCCGAGGTCGATGAGCTCTTGGAGGCTCCAGGGAGCCTTCTTCTGGATACGCTGATGAATGCTGACATATGCGCCACGGGCAGCAGGCAGCGAGATCGCATTGAATTTGATGGTAAGGCTATGGGGTCGGGCGTACTTCTTGGACAAAGGTGACCGAACCTTACGCAGGCCAGGCTCGGCCTTGGTGGCAGTCTGTCTCTTGCGTGTACGACAGATACGAGCCCAATATAATCTAATCATATTACACACAAATAAATCACACTCTGCACACAACAACACTACCACAATACATACGGGACACATTGTCCAAGTACAATAATAATATTGTTGTCCTCGAACAATTGTGCTACCCAGCGCACATTGTGCCAACACGATCTGCGCAACACTGGTATGTTATCGCGACTATTATAGCAACGATGTAAACCCCATATCTATACATAGTCAGACAAAGCACATATTACAATGTCATGACGAATGCGCAGTGACACACCATTCCAAGCACATTGTCAGAAAAAACACTACAGTTTGGAATATTTAATTAATCTGTTTAGTCCGTAATTGAAAGCTCTGGGGCCGAAGTATGATTAACGCACCAGTGTGTAGTACTTCTCATGATTATGTTAAAGTATGATTATGTTATAGTATTAGATTATAAGTTTCGAGTGCCAATAATGTCAATGTTATATCTGAACGCGTGTACGAAGCACGAGGCAGGGTCACAGCGTCCAAATCGGGTTAGAGAAGGTCGCCTTGAGCTTGATCGGATCAACGGGTAATTGGACATAGGGTTGGACACAGGGTTGGAGATTATCTCGGAAGGATCAAAGACAATGTAAACAGACGCACGCACATCGACACATTATAGTTAAAACATTCGCTCTTCACTCCACGCAACTCAATCACCACCCACCAAAAACCCCGTTCATAGCATTACCACCTCGACATATCGATTATTGACATGGCCCTTCGCGCAAAAGCATCGGACGCAGTGGAGGGCGGCGCCAAAAAAGGCAAGAAAAAGACGGCGGCCTCGGAATCCCAGGTGAGTGTGGACACGTATCCCTGGGACGACGCTGACAGGGAGTCACAGGACTTCGCCCTCAACCGGACACCGATGGTGCCCTTGACGCCCAACGACCCGGACCACGACTGCCAACTCAAACTGGACCTCACCATTCGCAACTCGCTGGTGGGCTATGCGCAAATCGATGTGCTGGCGCTGGCCAGCCAGATCGCATTCCAGAAGTGGAACAACCGCCCCATCGACGAGCACGAAGCCACCAAGCTGATGAATTTGATGAAGGCAACTGGGATCAAATGATTCAGCCCCGAGGCAATGATCCCGCTGGTTTTGTTGTCGAGTGGATATGGCGTCGAGTTGTCCAAGAACAACCTCAACGACAAGAACCTGCCGGTCCTCGACGTTCACGCCGGGGTGAAGATGTTCGCTGCCTCAGGGCAGCATCAAATCCACGCGCTGAAGAAGTTGCATGAGAAGCTCGTCGCAGAGGAGAAGGAGGGAATGACAGCACTGAACCGCCTGTATGCGTTGAAGAACGTGGAGGACACTCACCGACAACAATGTGAGGAGTGGCGGCAGAAGGTCGGGCGCATCAAGGGCGAACTGGAGACCTTTGGGATGTGGGGCGTGCTGGTCTACCACCAGGGTAAGTGTTTCGCATTGCATGTGGTATGACACTTTCGTGCACATCAATTCAACACAATGTGCGCGTGTCGTTTTCAATCACCTGTGCGCGCATTGACCAAGATTGATATGCGCATGTTGTGATCGAAAACGACACGCTCACATTGTGTCAAATCGATGTGCGCAGCTGTACAGTAGTTGCAATATCTTACAAGACGCTGACGATACATTGCAGAGGTTTTGCTTTGAGACGGAACCGAGGCGGCGCAGCGCCTCTCGACGAATAAAACACTTTACGAGTACCTCAAAACCGACGAGGACACAATGGTACGAAACATCCGCGAGCTCATCAACGCTCGCGAGACCTCGGACGACGCGTTCGAGAAGACGTACATGACGATGCTGCAAGATGCAAAGGGGATCAATTCGAAGATGTCGAGGGTGTTCTCGTCGAAGATGACGATCATCATGCTGATGTGCCTGCTGTCGCTGGGCACGCACTTCCACCAGATGCCACAAATGACTCTGGTGTTCTTCAAGAAACAGGTGAAGATTCACGTGGGGGTAAGCTTGAGCGTTCGCATCACGTCGTATCAGCTGACTGACCAATTGGTTAACAGGTCCTGTCCATGTGGGTCCAAGAGCAGTTCGCAGTCTTCCAGATGCTGGCGTCACTGGACGATTTCCCCTCCCTCAAAGACGTGGAGTATTGGATAGGCCCCGTCAGGAGAGCTGACGCAAAAGCGGAGCAATACCGACAGTTCCTGGCGAATGCGGCGGCGAACATGATGAAGGCGATGAAAGGGTCGGTAGACGTCTTCTGGCCCTTGCTCAAGCTCCTCGACGACAAGGCCGACGATCTGGTTCACTTCGGCGACGGAGACGACAACCAGAGGTGGCAGTCGTCGATGAACAGCTACTGGATCCAGGTGTACCAGCTGATGAAGAAACGGTGGAGCAGCGCCCTCACGAACCCGGCGGACCCAGAGCACTCGACCTACAATCGCATACTGTTGCAGGTTGCCCTCTGGTCATTGGGTTACGGGCCTCTCGGGCGAAAGATGCCTGGTCCGCTCCTGACGGTGAACGTGTTCGACGCCACGGTCAAAATACTCGAGGGCCTTCCCCTGTCGCTTTCAGAGGTGAGCAGGATCCCGTGTCCCCGCGCGCACATCGGTTCAACACGGTAAGTGCACATTGACTCAACGCGATGTGTGCACAACAGTTCAACATGATATGCGCCGACGATGTTATTTGTTTATTGACTTTGAATGGTCTCATCTCAGGTCGCTCGATGGTTCGACCCTCTCGTCGACTACGCTCGCGAGCTCTTTCGCTCTCAGCTCATGGCCGACCGTTCTGGCAACCTTGTCCGGGTGTTCGAGGTAACACTGAATCGATCTTCCTCTTGATCTGCAATTTGCCTTACCTCGAACACCCGGACAAGGTTGCCAGAACGGTAAGTAGCGACGGTTTTAACTTTACGTCGTCCGAACTTGATTACATTGCACCACTACAGGTCTATAAAATCATATGGGGGGAACACCACAGGAACCTCCTCCGCCTGACGTATTGGCTGCACCGCTGCCCCCCTACAGTGCCCCGCATCGTCGTCAAAAAGGCCTTGGAAGCTGCCGTCAAGGAGGACCCCAAAATGCTCAAGGACAGCCAGGTGCTGCTTGAGCACATCAAGGGCCTCGTCTCCACCAGCAAGAAGGCTTCTTCCTCGAAGCGCGCGAACACGAGTCTCGCACACGGCGACACGGTCAAGGGTTACCCAGAGATCCACGTGTCTCTCTGGACGTGGAACCAGAGCAAACCTCCAGCCCATCATGCAGGCCATGATCCAGGAACTCGCGATCGTCGCATCTTACCGCCCCCGCCTGATGAACGAGGCCGTCGTCGCCTTCAGAGGCGATCCCTACCAGGCCATTGTGGAGGATGACCCTGGGCGCCAAGAGACCACCACCGAGAGAGGCCTGGCCACCGTCAAGAACTTCTCCTGGTGGGACAAGGTCCCCGTCCCCGACAGCCCCCGCGGGATCCCCTCTTGGCAGGAGGGTGTTCGCTCTGGTGATTCCGCACTGCCATGATCCTGTGCACTGCTGTGCACACAGGTACTGTACTGCTTGTATCTTGCTATGTTCGCTTACTATGTTTGCTGTACTCACAGCCATGCTGTGCTTGCTGTGTATGCACTGCCCATACTATAGATATATAGCTACATCGTCCATAGTTAGTTCCCTAGTTACTTACTCTGGACATCAGGTATGCTGTACTTATGATCTGCCACAATACAGTTACTTACTCTGGACATCAGTCCCAGTGTTTAAGGCAGCCCACCAAGTGGCTATTTCGCTCCTATAGCTCTCTGAGCTTTAACATAGGCTGTACATACACAGCCAACACAGCAAAGCAAT